>JAUESF010000047.1:2786730-2801293 GCA_032274765.1 Malacoctenus tetranemus
GTGTGTGTGTGTGTGTGTGTGTGTGTGTGTGTGTGTGTGTGTGTGTGTGTGTGTGTGTGTGTGTGTGTGTGTCCTAATAACTTTCACCTCCTGCACGTGCCTCAAAGACGCATTTCAGTTTACGTTTGCGGTATTGAATTCATAATTGCTTGTTGGCCGTATGACTTCCTGCATAATGAAATGCTCTCATAATAATCAATAAGGGAAATAGAGCAGGTCCATTTAAATGCCGTAGCACTGGGAGAAACGCGTCGAGCGGAACTGTTGCCTTCAGTGGCCCCGCGTGCACGCGCGCCGAGTGGAGTGGATTCCATTTCAAGTCAAGTCTTCACTTGGGAACTGCTATCTTTCTTTTTTTCTGAGCGATGGCATGCGGGAGGCCGGGAAGGATGGATGTCTGTCTGCGCTGCTGGAACCGGTCCCTGGCCCCTCGGTGCCCCCTTGCCCAATCTTTCGAGCCAGCTCACAGCGAATTGTGCTTACTCTCATTTAGCGGGGCCTATTTGTCTTCCCTCTAAAGCCCAACCTGCTCCAAAGATGTAATTCCATAAAAGCATGCAATCAATACACCAGAAACTGTACTCATCTATCATTTTTGAAAAAGGAAAAAAAAAAAAAAGCAAATAGGAAAAATCTTGTGCACGTGTGTGTGAGTGTGTGTGTGTTGGTATATATGTGAGTGCACACGTATGTGACTCCGTCGATGTTTTAGGCAGACATCAGCCAAAGTGCGAGGAGTCAAAAAATGCTGGCTCAGTGGTGAGTGCTGGCACGCATGGCTGCACAGGAGCTTTCTGTCCACTGGATGGCACTGTTCAGGGATTTGCAGGGTTTTTTCCTTCCCCCCTCCAAAGCGGATGCAACAATCAATTCATGTGTGGTGTAGTGTGTCAAAAATGAGGAAATATTAATTTCTCTGCTCCAGGAAACCTTAACACTACCAGGAAAGATATAAATAAAATATCTTCACAGACACATACACACTCTCGCAGGCACCCACACACACAGCGGCCTCATTAATCTCCTCTGTAACAGGACTCTATCCTCTGGCTCCAATATTACAGTAAATGGTGATGCTTATCTGCAAGCAGCCCTGCCCTTGAAATAGGTGCTGTTCCATTCCCGGCTAATTCCATAGCCATTAAATGGTTGGCACATTTTTCACAGGTATATAAATTGCTTTAAGCTGCGGCTTACTCTCAGCACATTGAAATACAAACACGGATGTTCTCCCCCCCTTTTTTTTATCTCACTCTGCCCTCTGTCTCCTTAATGCTCCCAAACCTCACCACCAGCACCACCGCCGCCACCACTGCCACCTTCCCATCCTTCTTCCCGCCACCCCTCCCGTCTCCCCGCGAGTGAAACGAGCATGGATTGACTTCTAGCTCGCAGCAAGGTTGAGGTAATAGCTTATTAGCAGCCAATAAACATCAGTCATTTCCATTTAAGCTAACACTCCGATCTTGTTCATAATCACCAAGACATGAATAGGGCTGGAAATCAATGGCACATTTCAACAGGAGTGTCCCCTGTGTAGTGTTTGATCTCACCTGATCAAGGAAACAAAGCGTATTCTCATCTGAGCATGCAGTATGCAGACACAGTCAGCGCTCAGAGGCAATAATCACTCAACTGCCAGTGACATCAGGAACACATAAGAGCCGATATTCAATGTATCCACCTGAAACTAGCATGTGATAAAAAAAAATGACAGATTTTTTAAAACTACTTTTCTCCATCTAACTTTTAGAAATATTTGCAATTGTTGTATTCAAGTGTTGGTCTGACAACATGAATGAGACCGAGTTACTGTTTTTCTTGATGAACAGAAGTTACAAGAGTTTGTGAGGAGGAGGAAGATGCTCTGACAACTTTCCTCATCGTTCTTTACTGGTCACAGTTTTTCGAAATGATGGCGTGAGAACAAAAACGGAGCAGCAGAAACCAGACAGCATTGAAGTAGGTTGATGTTTACTAAACACCAGTTTAAAAGGTGGCAGGTGCACAGTGAGATAACACAAGGTGTGCAGCCACCCAGGAGGAGCTTGGAGTAGAGCCGCTGCTCCTCCAAGTTTAAAAAAAAAAGGAAAGAAGAAGGGCCAGCTTCAGTGGCCGGGACATCTGTTTTCTGATGTGTCCTGGTCACCTCCCTCAGGGTGGTGATTGCCCGGGACCTGAGACATGCTGGACGGACCGTGTCACACGGCACGACTTGGCAATGTTCGACTGTGTCACGAGGAGCTGGAAGAGGAAGCATCTCTGCTGGGAATGCTGCCCCCGCGGCTCAGTCCCAGATAAGCAGAGAATACATGGATGGATGGATATTACGGAAGGTACAAGGGCAGCAGCTCGTGTTTATGTTGTTTACTTTGAGAAATCTTTATTTTTCACAAGGTGTGATAATTCTAGTCAACAAGAGTGAAGCAAAAGAGTCACCAGGAAGCCACTGATTCAGCTCAGTAAGCAGGCAAGAGAAAGGCGGCAGCACTACAACTGTTTTCAAGTACAATTGACGCTAATTGACGCCCCGTTCATTGTGACTACATTAATATTTAGCCCATTATCATGAGAAGTGAAGGTGTTAAACCCTGTTGCTCGAATCCGGTGTTATTCCGAACACTGGTCTCTGTTTAACTCGCTCTGGATTGCTCCGATCGTCTCTGTTATTTGTAATCCAAAACATTCAGTCATGTTCTACAGCCGACAAATCAGAAATCTAAAAAAAGTACGAGGGCGGCCTCTCCTCTGCGGAGAGGCGTCGTGGATCAGACATTCAAATCACACACCTGCCTATCCAGACCTGACAGCAGGACACCTGCAGCCTCGCTGATGAGGGGATGAAATACTCCTCCTCTTTGTACTCTCACATTCTCTCATCCATCCATCTTAAATTTCTCTCTCTCCCCGCGTGCCCAGAGCCACAGAGCAGCTGGCTAGTTATTTGTGACCTGCCAGTCTGCAAGTATAACAAGGTTTCGGCGCAATTAAGAATACATTTCCCAGGTAGCGGCGCAACAAATCACGGGCCCCGAGTCCCCGGGTGCAGGCAGACACCCACATGCAGACATGCACATATAGTTTGGCTCACTAGTCGCGCAAATCAAACGGTACACAAACGGCAACATGAAATAACTAATCATTGTTGGGGAAGAAAAGGCAATTATTAATCGATTGCATTTGTGTTGGGCTGAAAGGGGTGCAAACAGTCCCATTCTTTAGAGGAAATATTCACCGTGGCAGTGCAGCTTGGCTGCTGTAATCACCACCTATTATGTGAGCTGATTTGAAAGTAAGAAGCAAAGTGGTTAAATACATCACAGACGGCCATTATTGTGTCAATTCACAGACAGAAAAACAATCCATTGTATGCAATAAATTATGATCGTGCAGCGAGCAGCGCGCACGTTTCTCCTCGTGTTGATTCTGCAGCCCCGGTGGAGACGCCGAGGCAGGTGGGGAAGAATGTGCTCTGGTTTAACAGGGAAATGGTACACTGTCACATCATATTGCAACCCGGTGTTTTTTCTGTCCGCTCTCCTCTCCGGGCCCAGGTGTAGTAAACAGCAAACAAGCCAAGGTGGGAGTAAAGAGCTTCTATTTGGTGAAAACTGACAGCCTCTCCACCATTATTATCCACGTAATGAGATGAAACGGGAGCAGAGTGTTTCAAGTTGCGCGAGCCTAAACGTGGCCGGATCATCTGAAGCTTCGCATTATTAATTTAGGTGCTCTTCTGCAGACGTAAACATAACTCTTGAGCCTCATAACTGAAGAAGTTTGGTCTTTTTTCACTGAGGGAGTGTGCACACTAAAAACCACACTTGGCACATGAATAAATAAGAGTCATTATAGCTGCCGCTATTAAACCGAGAAGCCCAGCACTTAAAAAGATGATAAAAAAATGCACAATGGCTATTCAGACTCAGGTATCAAGGCAAGTGTCCTCTTCCTAAATAAGCTACTGTCAGCATGCACAACTTAACCAAGTTTCCTCAAACATATGATCTTGTGCATTAAAAAACGCCCTCAAAAATTCACCAATATTTTCCGTGTCAACCGTGATCTGAAGTATGTCCACTTGGCGGAGAAACTGAAACTCCGAACTCAAAACTGAACCTTTGCTCATGAAATAGCATTAGCATTTAAGCTATACTGCGAATGGATGTTTGTGGGAACCCTCAGGTGAAGCAACAAGCTTGTTTTTTTGGGGGTGTGAACAGACGATCTTCTGTCCCTCACAAATGCAGCAAGCTCACACAAGATTCACTGGACCACACGTTTCAGAGAGCAGCGCAACAGCTACAAACTAATATAACGAGTTGCTCTCTCTCTGTTGTTTTCTGCCCTTTTTGATGCATTAAGAAATCCAGCCGAGGCAATGGGCAATATTTGGGAGGTAATGGTACACTATAGCCACAGGTGGGAAACATCCACACATTCCTCATTCAGAAAGCGGTAAAAAAAACACACAACAACCAGGTAACAAAAGATATCTTTTCTCCAAAAATAGTCAACAAAACAAGTTGTCTTTACAATTGTATTTCACGGGACTCATTCCTGTTTCTCAAGCTGACAAATTCAAATGAGCCTTAATTAAGACTTCTTCACTGCTTTGGTGTTATTGCTTCGCAAGTTTTCTTTGAGTGAAGCTTTTCTCACTCGTTAAATGGCATCGAAATATCTTTGTTCTGGCAACAGTGTCTATGGAGGTCTGTGTGTCCCAGTAATAGAGAGTGGACAGGGGCCAAATCTACAGGCCGAAGTTCAGGGCGATACTTGCTAAACTCTGACATTGGGATCGAAGAACACACAATGGTGTCTTTTCTGAGTGTATTTGCACCAGATTTGATGAGCCACTGCTACAGAGAGGTGCCGGCTGGAGTCCATCCATTCATCCTCTACACCTCCTTTTCCAGCTTGAGGTTGGATGAAGCGAAAGAGTTTGAGCCGATCACTGCTCGCCAACGGCAATGTACATCCTGAACGGGTCACCGATCCATCACTGGGGGCAAACACCGAGTGGCAAACCATTTTTTTCCGCACACAGTATCACACCTATTGACAATTAAGAGTTGCTGAATGACCTCATATGGATGTTTCTGCACTGAGGAAACTGGAATGCTCAGAAAAAAGCCTACAGACGCAAACTGGGAAGACTTCTTTCCTTCCTCATGAAGGTGCATCATTATGTCCAGAGTCCTATTTCCCATTTACAGTAATACAGAAATGAGCATCTGGCAACCTGGGTGCCACATGCGGCCCCCTTCCCCAATCTCCACCGCCCACCAGCCACTCATAAAAATCAATACATGATTAGTTTCACAGATTACAGGAGGAGGAAAGTGGTTTTTCAGCCCCATTCGAAGCGGATATACTCCATAAATCTATCAAAAGAGAAATCACATAAAGAAATCTATCGCCACATCTCAAACTGTCGTTTAAACACATCTTTATGGGTTCAGACAACTTTATTCAGTGGATCATATAGGCATGTGGGAGGAGGGGAGCTGCGAGGGAAAAAGGCTCCTGCACTTTGAAAAACCTCTAATCTAAACCTTTATTCAAAAAAAGTTGCACATTCGACGGCGACAGCGCGTCATACATCACTTGTGTCAGTTCAATACTATCTGCTAAACGTCTGGAGCGAAACACTTCACACGTGAGGCGTACGCACGCATCAGTATCATATTCATGTGCTGTCAGCAGAGGAGAGTAATCACCGAAAGCACCAATAATCAAATACAGGAAAACTTGCTGCAATAATCTATCAACATCAATGGGCTCTCCAGCCCCGGCGCCATCCGGATGACAGCCGCTGTATTATGAACACGGACCGTGCGTGTCGACACGGCACGACGCAATTTTAAGTGACGCTGTAGTGTCACATCATAATTTGCGGCTGATGATGAAACGTTCCGTCGTTTATTTTAATTGCAGGACAGGCTTTTTTTCTTTATTTATTTCTCCCCCCACCAATACCGAACTGTTCCCCAGTCTGCAATTTTCTGGAGTCTGCTTAAATCAAACTATTAGGAGAATCACAAATTCTCCCGCTTATTGTTGGAGAGCAAAAAACCGAAGCGAAACCGCTTTCCAATTCTGCCGCTCCTACTGAAAGATCCCGCTGATTACTGATTACACATTGTGTGTCTGGCGCAATTTAAAGAAGCAAGTTTTTATTTTTATTTATTTATATTTTGTTGAGCGCTTTGGGGCGGGGGATATAAATTTGCCATCCCACACCGCTCCGTGGATACAATATATATAAGCTATATATATCATGCCCTCAAACTCAACATGAGGGAACATTGATCATATGAGCAGGCTGGAAGAAAAAAGGGTTTTGGAGTGCAACTCTGCTGCTCTCCAACCCCCCCCTCATCCCCTCACTGCTCGCAACAGCGGCATTATCTCCACCCAATACGGCTTTCACTGGAGGAAGCACATAACAAACAGCCGTGCATCATTTGTGTGTCATCTCTGTGTGCACATGCGTGTGCCTTTTATTTTTTTCCCCCATGCAATTCAGACGTGACGCTCAGGCAGAGGGGAGAGAGGGGGGAAGGGGGAGGGGGGCGAGTTTGACATCTGCAAATTGAATTCTGCCCAAACGTGACAGTGATGAAGTGTTGTTCATAGCAGCCGTGATTGTCTCTATCTTCGCTCCTGTCCGTGGGCATTACAGCAGGTTGCTCGGCGGGCCTCAGCTCCGGCCCTACCTGGCTCATCTATTAATGACAGTATTGGAAAATCGCATTCATACTGGATACATGTTTTATCAACTCAGGCTGGCTGGCTGGCTGGCTGGCAGAGCTGGTTTGTGCATGTGTGTCTCCAGTCTGTTCCTCTGCATGTTATTCCTCTCCTCCTACTTCTTCTTCTTGAAAGATCTGGTCTCCTTCGCCCCGAGGCCAGCTTTTAATAATAGGATAAGGTGCAGAAAATTGATCTGGCTTCACAGGCACAAACTTTTAGGATTATGTCAATAATAAAACAAAGTTTGGCCTTTCCCCGTCTCGCATTTCTCCTCAGGCAAGCCCAGGACCTCTGCGATGCACTATGGCTCCCTTTGTGGCCTCTGCCTTTCAGAGGAGGAGGAGGTGGGGGGGAACAGAGAGGATGGAGGAGGTAGGAGAAGGTGTGGTTACCTGGGGAGATGAAAGAATTGAGAAAAGAAGCCCAAGACTGAGCATCCAGGGGAGTCGAAAGGTGTTTAGCAACATAAGGGGGAAAAAAGAGGGGCCCCGGGAGCGCGATCCTGGCGAGACGGACTGAAACAAGCTCAAAATAGAGGGCACGCTGAATAGAGAAGTGACTGATCAATTGTGGAGGGTGGAGGGGAGGGAGGAAAAAAGGAGGAGGCATGGGAAACTTGGTTAGCGGCTTACATATGTTCAGCAGCAGTGCTGGATGCCCTCCAGGTGCAGCCGAAAATAGTGCAGCAGAGGAAGGATTTCAATACCCGCTCTTCAAACAAACACTTGAAAAGGTAAGTGGAAAATATGGCTCCGCATATCCAGTTCCTGGGAAATCAAAGCTCTCTTATGTTTGGGTAACAACAAAAAGCATAGTCTCCTATAAAAGCATATGGGAGATCCGTCTCTCTCTCTCTCGCTCTCACTATCTGTCTCTCTCTCTCTCTCTGTTCTCTGCTACCTTTCTTATTGTGGGCGCGTTTCTGTTTTTTTCTAAGTTGGTATTCTGGACACTGAAGCACTCAGGCCCGAGCTCCCTCCTGCGATTCACGCTGTACTCGCTCTCGTTCCTCCTCTCCACGGCGCCTCCACATCTCGCTAAATGGCAGGCAAACACAGACAAGACTCAGCCGGCTGACTGACTCCTTAGGTTCACACCAACAATGCAGCGCGAGACGAGGGGGCTGCTCGGATGGATAGATCTCGCCCATAAACTAGAATAATTTTCTTTCCTCCTCTCGTTCCCCTCCTCTCTCTTCATACGTCTGTTCCCCCTTTTTTCTCCCTTAGCACAGAGTGCTGCCACTGTCAGGCTCTGAGTGATGTAAGGGTGAACTCGCACTGACCTCTCTTCTGGTAATAAGGATGGAGTGACAGAGCCTTCATCATGACACAAGCCGACAGTGAGGGAAAGGGAGATAGACTCTCAGTGTGTGTTTGTGTGTGTACTTGGCTTTCTTGATAATGGGCGGCAGCAGCGGCAGCAGCAGCAGCAGCAGTGGCGCTGTCTTCATCACAGTTTATGAAGGTTAAACAAAAAAATGTCTTCAAATTTCATCATTCTCAGCAAAAAGCGAAAAGAAAGCGAGCGAGAGGACAAAACAAAGAGGAATAAACCTCTCAAGCAGCTGGAAACTTCTTCCAGGGAAAAGTCGCCGCAGAGCACCGAACAGCCCGAATACATCTTGATGAGAACGGTGGCGATGCTGCGGTCCAGCCAGCTGTCTCAGCACCTGACACCCCAGCACTCAGACTTCCTGGTAGGAGGAGGAGGAGGGGCGGGGCGGGGGGGGGGGGCAAAGGTTACTATCAACAAAACTTTGCCAATCTTCTTTTCACCTTATTTGACTGAGAAAATTTCTGCTTGTTGAATTGTACAGAGCAAATAAACTGAAAACAGACAAGAGCGGAAAAAAGAAGGCTGGTTCCTTACTGGGGCAACGGACCACCCTGGGAGGGCAGCAGGGTTTGAAGTGGGGGGGCTGAATGAGCTGTCTGTTCTCAGAGAAAGAAGTCTCCTGTGAAGTGGCTTGGAAGTATTTATGCTCGGTCAGTCAGTGTGAACACCAACATGTCTGCAGTGAGCACCACACAGGTTAGCATGTTAATGACACTAGCAGCTGTAATGCTTGTTTTTTACAAGCAGCATTACAGAAAAGTTCAAACTTGCACAAAACCATAAAAAAAGCAAATTAGGTTGTAAAATTACTTGGAAAAATGTCACATCAGACGGTGCCTGTGAATCATGTATTTTTCCCACATCCATAATTTTTTAGACGATTTTTGTAGAATTTTGTCTAATTTGAACATGATTTTCAAAAACATTGGATTATAATCTGAGTGGGTTACACTGCTACAGGACTTCTCACACTTTTGCCACTCTATATTCCTTTCCATCCATCGAACTTGTCCTGTTTTTCTCTCACTTATTGAGAAGGATGGAGTGGTGAAAATGTCCACATCACTTCAAATAGAACCGACGCTTGTTCTTGAAAATCAGCCTTATTCAAAAAGAAGCTCCAACTCTCACTACAGAAGTTCAAGACCATCTGTTGAGGATTACCATTAAAGGAGTGTTATCCAAGTTTGCATAAAAGACAAAAAAAAACAACCTGAAACTATAATTATTTTCCAACCACGCTCATGAAAGTGTCAGTTATAAAGCAAATGAATGGGTAAAGTCTCTTTCAGTAGAAGAGTGTTTGTTGTTTTGACCCGACTTTTCCTTCACCTAAACTCCTTGAAAGGGTTGAATATTGCTATAATCACACACTCGTATACATTTCCTCCTCTGTGGCGGGGCGTCGTGAACGCTTTTATCGCACACTCCCACATGTCAGCAGTAAAAAACAGTGAGCAAGAGGGAGGGGACTGACCTTTCAAGACACACTAAATACCGGAGACTTGCCGAGCGCAGTGCAGCCGGAGAGAGAAAGAGAGAGAGAGAGAGAGAGGACCGAGTTTTCAGCAGTGGTGCAGCTATCGGCACCAATGTGCATCAAAGCTAAGGCGGCCCAGTCCTGATGTCACCGATGACCTTTGGAAGATCAGACCTGCCACTTTAGTTCCAGATCAGTCCGAGTCGAGCCACGGACACGCACACCTGCGCCGACTAACTACCTGTTGGCCCGCTCACTCTCTCGGTGTCGGGCAGTCGTCAGAGAAGACGTGAATGCATTTGCAGCGTTTGTTTATCTTGATTGTGCGGCTCGCTGAGGAAAATCGAATCTGCGCACTTGTAGTTCGGAACAGTTAGGAAGAGAGAATATACTGCCGAGAGGGGATACATTTTACGCCGCTGTGGCTTTCGCTTTAAACGCAGGTGGCGCGCTCGCTTTCATCCAGCGCGCCGCTTTGCTCAGGCAAACTCTCAACAGCTCAGCGGCGACGGAGCCGCGCTGCTTTGAGCCACTTTACCGCGGAGCTTTCTGTGATGCTCCTCGGAGATATAAGGAGGGTCTGTTGTGTTGACGAGGGAGCGCGGTATATCTGCAACAAGTCTTCCAACGCTGCATAGCCTACGGGGGGATGAGACAGCCGAGATGAAAAGAGGTGGAAATCAGACGGGGGAACGAGTTTGCAACTTTGCCTCTATCTGAAAATAGCATGTAGTGAGTGAGCGACACAGTGGCCTTTGAGATGAGGAGACATCCCCCTCTGAGAGTGACAAGACACAGGGAGAGGAGGCGAGAGGGAGGATCACAGGGGAGGGGTGTAGTCGCATCGCGCAGCCGAAGCTTGTTGACAGGTCATCGCCTTGGCAGGCTGCGAGTTTCACGCCGTCTCGCACTCTCTGGTTTTTGTTTTTTTTTAAAGCCGTAATCACAAAGATCCTGACGGGCGATTTCATTTTCTCAATCCCGATAAAACAAAGCGCGAATCTCATTTGATCTCTTTCCTCGTTTATTTGTTGCTTGGTTTTTGTTTTTTCCTCCTTTTCTTTTCCACAGACGGCGCTAGCAAAGATTGAAAAATCCTATTAGGATTGCTACAGCAAACAAACTTGTAAGGAGCCGTGACAGCGAGAGACCTCATTAATGATGTGAGATCGCAGTGCTATTTAATCATAATGATGAGAGACTTTTTCTTTCAAAAAAAAGAGAAAAAAAACCAACAGTTTTCTTGGGTTGTACTTAGCACATGATGGCAATTAAGGCTACTGTAGAAACCCACAAAGCTGGTAAACATGATCTCCTTTTTGTCAAGATGATTGTAAAGAAAAATTCCTTGAGGTCTTTTTGCTGCATTTAAACATTATTCTTATATAATCTACAGTCACTTATGCAGCGCTGACGATTGTGTCCCGCGGGTGTGTTTGTTCACCATCTTCCACCACTGCTCATCACTTAACGAACCACAATATGGGATGTTATCATCTGAGGACCATCTCTCTGCTGCCCCCCACCTCCTACCCTTCCCCCCCCCTGCTCCCAGTCATTAGCATAAGCTATGCACAGCAGTGTTTACCGCATATGACATCAGCTGTGATAGCAGTGAAATTGATTGCTATTACGAGCTCTGTAGTAGGTTCCTGTGGGTAATTTGTGTGACTTTCCCGCAGCTGATTTTGATGAAGTGGCTGCTGTCTGGACCGGGGGGACGACAGCTGCGGAATATAGAGTAGCAAACTGGTGACCTGCAAGTGGGACTGTGCTTTACATACAGTAAATGGGACCCTTAATTCAATGGTGTATTGCCAACTAATGCCTCACTGATGCAGAGTATGTAAGTATACTCATCATGGGAGTTGCTGCTGTGGTGATCTTCCTCCCCCTGACAATCACCATTTTGAAGCAGCACCTGATTGGTTACTTTAGTCAAGATATAAATAGATGTTATTACTTTTTCCTCCAGGTTTCATCTTGCGCAATTCTGTTTGCGACCTTGATGATAGGTTGTTTTTTCTAAATTGACATGCCGGTAATATTCTCGACATTGAAAAGAGAGTTAAATACTTTCTTCATGCCTGGAGAGAGTCTCAAATGTCCAGGAGGTCTCACTGGTAAACTGGTAGTTGTAAAAGTACAAGTAGAAGTTAGTGGTGGCCAGCCAATGTCACTGAGGCATTACTAATGTCATCATGGGAGTCTCCTGTGGTGCTTTTTCTACTATAAAAGGGAGAGCAGCTACTCCTTTGTCTGACCAGGAGGCTGTGGAGGGGAAGTCTGCTATTATCTGTTAACGTTTGTTTATTGTGTCCCTCTTATTTGGCAGCAGTCAAGCTCAAATTTGCTTTGTTTCCTTCAACATTGCTTCCTTCAACAACTCAACCCTCAACTAATGATAGAACATAGCGTGATTAGAAAAATGGCAAAAGAAGCTGTCATTTCTGTTTGAATTTGATATAATAGCAGATCAGGTTAGCAGAAGAATCACAAACCGGAGGTGAGATGGTAGCCGTGAGAGACAAACCAAATATTCTTCCAAAAATCTAACAAGACGATACAACAAGTGCCGGAAGCGTTCCCACCAGGTCTGAATCTTGTGAGTGAGGCAGAATAAGTATAGGCTTGGATTAAGTGCTAACCCTTAAATCCAGCTCAACCGAGAGATTTATTAAAAATTCCACTTAATAGCAGCTCACTGCTGCAGCAAGCACCTTAAATATTTTATTAACTCTAAAAGTCAGTCAGCCGGTGTCGGCTAATGTGTAGGTTTGTTTCTTTATCCTCCAAACCTCCAAGCATTGATCATAAAAAAAAGAAAACCTCACGAGAGATAAAACTGAAACTCAAACTAAACTTTTAAGGACCCTTTTTTCATTTTGTGCCAGTGCTGTTTTGTTTTTTGGGTTTTTGGTTGCTTTTTTTTTTACTTTATAAAACAGCCAGGGATTATAAACAGCGGTGCGCACGCCAGAAGAAATCAACGAATCCCATGTGGATCGAGCTCCAACGCGAACCCGAACGCTATGCAGATGAGCCAACAGTGGGCCGAATGCACTGAGAGACAACGCAGGAGAAGTGAAAGTGGCCTCGAGAAACCATTAGTGCAGCCCACGTCACAGACAAACAATCTGACGGCGTGAACACGGGCGTATTTTTAACATTTCACAATCGTTCTACATCAGATGACATTCATTTGCAGCCGGAAAGGGTGTCTGATGTGTTGGTGCCAGGAAAGTTTGTGATGATGGTTGTTATCGTGTGTGAATCGTGGTTGTCCGATATTTTATCATCCTTTAAAAACGGTGATGTGAATTGTGCTTGCACATAAATCATTTATGGAAACAATCCTCCCCTTTTCCTGTGTTTGAGAGCGTGCGTCTGCTCTTAGACTTTATTTACTCGGGCAGCAATAATACATCCAGGCTCCCCAGAAAAGAAGGCAAATAAACACATTTTTGTTTAAGCTAAAACTTGAACAGCCTGCACCCAGGTCGAGGTAATAGCAGAGTAGCAGAGGAGATCCGCAGAATACATTACACACTGAGAGCTCTCCGAATAAGTTCAGGTGAACTCCCGAGTGCAGTAAAGTGGTCTGTCAGCTTCAATGCATGTGTGGAACGGGGTCATAAACTCATCACAAAGCATGAGATCAAGAAGTTTAACTTTGATGCTGACAGATCTGCAACATCCACACTTTTGCGATCTGTGCGTGAACCAGCTTGGCTGGAAGTGGCCTTCATCGTGACTTTGAACATCTTGTAACAAGAATCTAATCTCTTCAAGGTAAAAGAGTGCGGAGACATTTGATCGCACCTCACATCGATGGGAGCGACAGATCATCAGAAAGTGAGTGCGTCGACAGACAGGTTCAGCCCCGTCCTCTTTAACCTTTGACCTTTTTCTTCCCACCGCCAGCAAGTTTTTTACAGCAGAAAATAAAAAATATATAAAGTTAAATATTGTTTGGGCTCATCTCCTGTTATCAGCCAAAGTTTTACTTTTAATATGAGTGAGAATGGACTCAAGACTCCGTCAAGTGTCCAGAAGCTGCATCACATGATTACATGGTTGATAGCTGTTGTTCCCAACCTAAAAATGAGTTTAAAGCATTGTCTCATTTAAACTTCTCACAGTTACAGTTACAAATGTCAAAGAAAACCCCAATGAGAAGCTTTTAAGACAAAACATTTAATCTAAGGCTGAAAAACGCTGATCGACTGTTGAAACACATCCTAAACCAACAACGAAAGAAACACTGTGCTTTACACAGAACTGAAGACACAACTGTATATTATTCTTTCTTGACCAAACGAGTAGGAGTGGGAATAACTCTCTGCTTCATCACCGACTTCCCACCAGCAGACGACACCGGCTGACGACAAGGCGCCAAGCCAAGCCTGAAAAGCATATTAAGACTTATTCAAATGAGATTTAATTAAAAATAAAAATGGCATCCATCTCACTTAGAGTGAAGTCCCTGAGAGTAAATAGGAGGGGACAGCGCCAGACTTGCGTCAGGAGGTTCTGTCTGTTTGGGTGATGTTATGTAGCACCCGGGAGTGTAAAGTGTACGGTTTACAATATGAGGATGATTTACATGACTGCATTACAGATTATGTTTCCAGACAGCAAATTCCTACTGAGGGATTCAGTAAGTACCCTCACATTTTATATTGCTGGAGGTTTAAAATCACGCCACCCTCATATTTTAGCGAGGTTGCACGTCCCGTACATGCAGGTGCAGAGATTGAGGCAGATTTAAATATCGGGCTCGGATCTCTCTCGCACTTCACCTCGCCAAGCGCCTCGGCGAGTGTTGCACCAGACGTGTCACTCCATCAATCCGGAGAGTGGAACGGCCCGGTCGAGTACCGGGTGTGTTGGTGTTTATGTGTAGTGGTGTGTGTACACACACACACACACACACACACACACACACACACACACACACACACACACACACACACACACACACAC
>JAUESF010000047.1:2816571-2841104 GCA_032274765.1 Malacoctenus tetranemus
CACCCACCCACCCCGCCCCCCTCTCCTCCCTCCCTCACCTCCGCCGCGACGGGGAGTCACAACACTACGTCGAGGAAAATGGAATCAGGGAATAAAGACAAAGGTAAACAAAATGGTTGCCTTCCAGCAGACTCCTGGCACCTCCGCCGTAGCCGGCTAATCTTCTGATTCTCTTTGTTCCTTAATCCCATCAGCCACTGGTGCCCTGCACGGCTCTCTGGGTGCAGATAATGGCACCATGCCGTGTGTCTTGATGAAGTTCAGGACCTTATTAAAAGAGAATTTGCACGTTGTGTGTAAATGCAGGCACACTGACAAAGAGGAGAAACTGCCTCCTGATCCCAGAGTGATAGTTCTCACCCCCCCTTCACGATATTGCAGCTCTAATTTTTGCAGGTATCATCAACAAAAACAAACTCTCCTCCTCGGCCTGCTTTTTTTGGCCGTGAATATTCAACCCGGCGCGGACGGGCCCGCTCCTCGTTTCAAGGTAACTTTATAAATATGACAACCTTTGACTTTTAATAGACGTGGTGCATTTTTATTGCCTAAATAAACCCGCGGTCAAGGAGAGACGCGGTGAATCAGTGTGTTTAGTCTCCTGTGTCGCGTTGTAATAGCAACCTCGCACAACAAGAGCAGCCATATACATAAAAGGCAGCGCCGAGTCGGGCTCGCAATAAGTCCATCAGCTGTAAATCCAAAAGCCACGTCCGGCAAGCAAACACTGTGCTGAAGGGTGATTCAGCTGCTCCATTCCTCCAATTATAAAGCATGCCGTTTTATTCAGTGTAGTGTGTCAGGGTGAGGGGAGGCGGGTTATAAAAGTCGGTGATTTAAGCCCACAGCCACCGCGATCAAGGTTGTGGGAATCAGAGCTGGAAACGGCTCCTATTCAGCATCAGGGAGGCTAAAAGAGAGCAAAATGAACGGGTACACATGCCGAGCGCCGCCTCGCCGAGGCGCCGAGGAAAGAAAAAAAAGGCATATTCCAATGTAAATATCTCCCACAAATACGTTCATTTGTTTTGACGAATCACATAAACCAAGCAAGCTGGTGCATTTAATGAAACACAGGCTCAGACAGACGCCGGTGGGGCGAAGGTATTCTCAGCTTTCGCTCTTCCATGAAGTTCTAAAAGCCATTGTAGGTAAAGCGTGATAGGTTTGTCACAGCGGTGCTGGCAGGTGTATTTTTGGGAACAATGGGTTTTTTTGGAGACCTCCGAGTGCCACCAGGAGGTTACAAAATCAGACGCTTTCTGGTGCCACAAACAGCTTGAGTGGTGTAATTTCATGCTCAGAGTAAATAAAAAACGTGCCTGAAATCAGCAACGCCATCTACTAATGTTTCTGACTTGGCATCTCACACGCTATTTGCAGATGAGCAAACAGTCTCAGTGCGCCTTCCCCAGAATAGTAAAAAGCCACTGAACGGGCTCTTTTCGCTCCACTCGGTGTTTACGGGCGCACAAATCGTCGGGCGGCTGCAGGAGTGATCACATAAAAAAGTCCGGGACATTGGGGATGACCCCTAGAGAGAGGGAGAGAGAGAGAGAGAGAGAGAGAGATTTCTGGCGCTGCATTCAAATACCGAGCAGTTTACTCCTCCATCTTCGCTTGGGAAAACTTTCTAAAAGACGCCCGTGTGCACGCACGCACGCAGCCCAGGTAGGGGAGCCTGCGCCCCCCCACCCCCACCCCTGCTGAAGCATCCATCTCTGTAGCTCAGTATGCAGAGGTTACCTTAGGGGCAACCCTCTCATTACTCCAAGTGTTGTTACACAAAGTATACACGCGCCGATTCATCAGCGCAGACCAATTTGTCAGAGCGGCTCACTTCCGCTTGTTAGCGGCGTGCTTCATGTCAGAGTAGGCCCGTGGAGCGTGCAGACGTGCTCGACATGCACGCATGGTAATGTGTCGGAGTACATGCGAGCTCGTATGAAGGAGATGGGGAAAGAAAAACACAAACAACCCGCGTGTCCTTGTGGGGGCATTTCACACCTGCAGCTCATGCCTTTTGTTCATCTTTAAGTCTGCCGTCGTCTCCGGCTGTTTCCAGCGGCCCCCGAAAATGCACCCGCTGCTGATAATGTGTGCGCACGCACGAGGAGACCGGCCTAATCTGTTGCTGCAGAGGGGTAAGACGTAGGGACGGAGGGGGGGGGCGACTGCGGAGGATATCCCTTATCAGCCTGATTAGAGTGGAGGAGCTGAGCGATGAACAGTGGGGGGGAGAAGGGGGAGAAGGGAGGGGGAAGAATGGGGGGGGAGGAGGGATGGCGCCTTCGCAGGTAAACACGCCCCAGGCGCAGTTTCGATCCCAACATTTAAACACGCACATGCTCAAAGCTGCAATCCAATTATTCTGGAGAAATCCTGCTTTCAACAATCTCTAACCCCATTTAAGAGGTCTGCTCACCCAAAGGATCCTTTTTAATAAACAGCGGCGAACAAGTGTTAACCGAAAGGCAGCAAACCATTGCTCTGCGCCTTCACTCCTAACTACTTAATTAATCAACTACTTTGTCTATAATGACCTGAAGTTCATTCCTCAAAGTAACTATTTAGAAGTGAGCGGTGGAGAGAGAAGAAGAGTAGCTCGGGGAGCCCGGAGAGACGCTGCGCTATATATCACGGTAAAACAGCCGATCAACTCTTTCGTGTAACGATGATGTAATGCATGATACGCGACCAGGTGCTCAGTGAACTCACGCCATTACTGCACAATGTTAAAAAACAACCCACTAAAAACAGGACAATTCACGTGAGCATCAAACACGAGACAAAAGCACAGCGTTCTTTAAACTCCCCTTGTGTGTGTGTGTGTGTGTGTGTGTGTGTGTGTGTGTGTGTGTGTGTGTGTGTGTGTGTGTGTGTGTGTGTGTGAACAAACAGCATCCATTGAGACCCAACCAGAGGCAGAGTTGCTCGTCGGCTCTCATTTACATAAACACTTACTGTTCAATACGCAGAGCGAGAGAGAGGGAGAGAGAAAGAGAGCAGCTCGGGTAAAGTAGATTGACTCTCGTGTACCCATCCTATTAAACATTTATTAAACATAGTTAAAGCAGAGATGGGTTCTTGTTGGAGGAAAACGGGAGTTAAAAAGCCACACAGTGAAAATGGGAAAAGATACAACCCAAAAAAAAATAAAAATAGAAAAAGAAAAGAAAAAACCAAGACAAAACAAAGATTGCAAGTCTATTTTGGAAAAGTGGAGGGAATTGAATTCCACCAACCCCTTCTTGCATCACACTTGCTGATATGTTGACAACCAGTAAATAGCTGTAGTGCTTGGTCCTGTTTTTTCCCTCCTCCATCCCCGGTGTGCCCTCCGCTCGCTGAGAGCACTCCTGTAAACCATGGCGTTTGCAAGGCCAGGGGGGCGGGGGGGCGGGGGGGGTGAGAGGCCGGCCATCATCTTGTCATTATCTGATGGGAGCAGCGATAACTTCCCTTTTCTGCTTCCTCGTCGAGGTGGGGAGGGTCAAGAAGTCGGCCGGCATCAGGAATGGAGTGGAAACTATAGAGCTGGAGCGCCTGTATATTGATGGCATTGACATATGTAGTGGGGGGGGGGGGGCGTGATTTGAATTGGCAAATCCTCATTATAGCCCCAGCCTGTCTGAGGACAGCATTATTAACATAGAGAGAGGCACACACGCCCCCATGAATACTAAAGTCCTGTTTGCCTTCAGTGGAGGATTTGCTCCCAAATCGATTAGGAAAATATGTACTCTGCATCAGTATGAGTTGGAGAACTTGACATTATTGAAGTTAAGGCAGTGTTTTTCACCTATTCAGCACATTAGCAAAAATGCTAAACCCAAGGTTAACATATTCATACTGGCCCCCCTCCTTTGTTAGTCAATGATACATCACCTTAATTTTTTTTCCTTTGGATCTCCCGCCTGTCAAAGATCACGATATTTTACGGCGAATCATCGTCTGGAAGTGACTTCCGTTGCATGAGTCAGCAAAGTTTTAGTCATCACTGTCTAATTTAGAGGGATGGCATTATGCATGCACACGCACGCACACACACACACACACACTCAGTCAGTCAGTCAGTCAGTCAGTTGCTGGCACACACAACCCTGTGATCTCCTGCTTTGGATTGCCCTTGCCTCTCTCAGTGTTTGCAAACAGAGCTGCCCTAGAAGCCTCTGGCTGGCCTCTCCGCTACTAATCAGAGCTCACACACACACACGCACGCACGCACACACACACACACACACACAAACACACAAACACTGGCCTCTCTAATGCTGCAGCTGCCACCAACACAAGCACGGCATCTAATATGCAAACAAATACACAAGCTATTCAAAATAAATAAGGTTTTTTTTTATGAAATGTGGTCAGTGTACGTCCAATCATTGCACAATGCATGAATAAGCCTTTTTACCAGTGGCAGATTAAGGTTCCCTCGCTGTGGAAAATGAGCAAGTTCCTCTGGAAGAATACTCATTCGCACAATTTTTAGGTTATGCAGAGTTTCAGCGAGGTCATTTTAATTTTCCCCATCAAGTATCAAGTCAACTCTTCATCCAGCTTCTGTAGTTGCTTAATCCAACATGCGGTCAAGATGGCTGCAGCCTCGCCAAAGTCATTGACGTAGAAATCTGGTTGCTGACCACTTCTCTACAGAAACCACCCGTGCATGCTAAATATGAAGGCGATAACAAGAGACTATCAGCAGAGTCAAAGGTCGGAGGGATGACCTGAGATGACCACACCTCCCTTGTTTTGCCCTCTTTTTGATTTTCAGAGAAGTTTGCAGAGCCGAGAATCCGTTGCGGCGAGCCCACGCAAAGACGCCGGGCAGCCTCATGGTGAGACATTAAACATCACTTTATCATCTTTGTGCTTCTGTTTGTTCTTTTAAATGGTGCCTTGTCAATTTATGTTGGTTTTTGGTTTACTGTCAGATTTAGTCTCATTTGAATGTGTTTATTATTTGGTTTTCATCTTGGTTGCCAATGTGTTTTTCTTTCTTGTCATTCGACTATGTTTGTGCTGCTTGTGTCTGGTTTTAGCCATTTTGTGTTGCTTTTTAGCCTTTTCTTCCTAATGCATTGTGTTATCTTTTCATCTGCAGCCACTTTGTGTTGATTCTGTGTTTACGCTGACTTTTTCTGCTGCTTATTAGTCTTTTTTTTTGTTGGGAGTTTTCTTACATTGTGTGTTTTGTTGTTCTTTGTCTGGTGTCAATTTGAGTTGGTTGCAATTGGTTTTGTACAATTTGTGTTGCTCATCTTTCTTTTACAGTATTTTTTTTCATTCATTGTCATTGCTGACATGTTTTCTTGTCGTCTGGGGTCCCATCATGCTCGTTTTGGATTCCTTGTCTGACATCTTGCGTAGTTTTGTGATCCCTTCTGGTGTCTGGGTTCCTTTATTCAGATTTAGGGCCTCACTGACCCCTTGAGCTTTAGACTAAACAACAACATCCAGCAACATTTCAGCTGTCTTAATGTCTCTGCTGGCTGTCGTCATGTTTGCTCCAACTTGTCGGCATTTGCAATTAGGGGTCAGCGAGTTGTCTGGCTTCTGATTTGATTTGAAACAGTGAATGAAAGTTTTCACACGCTGTCCATTAAGAGCCACTTGATGTTTGCCGGCGTGACTTCCTTTCTCGCCGGCACTCAAATATCCTGCTGAGACTTCCAGCTGCTGTGACAGCACGTAACCAAACAAGTTCACATCAGTTCCTTCCAATAAATGCTCCTCTCAAGTGTTTGTGTTTCACCTGAACAAAACATTAGTCAGAAATCATCGTCGCTTTGTTTCCCTGATTCTTGAGGTCCGACTCAACGGCGAGTCGACGTACGCGCCGCCTCATCAGCTCGCGTGTGGCACACTGACGGGTATACAGAAGTGCAAAGCAAACCAAGGAGAGCGTTTTCCTTTGTGCGTGTCAATGTTTGCAAGTGTGCTCACTTGTAAGGCCTCCGTGTGATCTCTTGCCCTCTGGGCTGTAATTAATTAGAGCGGCAACAAGGCCTGATCAGGATTCCTCTGTGATTCCCAACCCCGACGACCTTTCCATCCAGCCTCTCGCAACCCTTCCCAACCTAACGCGACGCCTCCGTTTAATGTGCTCGATGTATGCGGCGCTCATTTAGCCTCTTGTCAACATGTGCGCTGCACCCTATGGGGATACGTTAAGCACAGACTAATCATGGAGAATGCAGGAAAAAAAAAGTAAACAAGAATGAGCATGACTCATTTCTCATGTGCACAGCCTGTTATGGTTTAATAGGTACATGGTTTATTAATATGATTCAGCAAAAAAAATAAAAAACAGTAAATCCCTCTTTGCATTCTGCTGTGGAGCGCCTGCGGGAATATCTCGAACACCACAGCCTCTTGTCCTTGGCCACTGAGGATTACTCCAACTAGCCAGCTATTGAAATTGTTTCTTTTGATCTCACATTTCCAAATTAGGATTCTAATTCACACTATAAAAAATTAATTACCATTTTCTTGGGTTTCAAAGAGAATGAGCATGATTAGATTCGCACACGGCCGGTATTAAATATGTTAAACAGAGGCTTTCTTTCCTCTTTCTTCGGGGACGTTTTCATTGCTTGGTCAGGGGGTGCCGAGCGCTGAATTAGTGATGGCCTCCGTGGCGCGACTCGCTAAGAGAGGCTGTCTACAAGTCAGCGCCCGGGTAGAAGAGAGGGCCCGCTGCACGACTATTAGAAAGTGTGCTTCAGCAATTATTCAACAATGCAGCTGAAGAACCAGACCCGAACAGATTTGTAGACTCTAACACGTTTTTTTTTCCTTCCCACTTCTCCCCCGTATATAAAAATGCATCACATGCTGCCAGCTGAGGAGAGAAAAAAAAACACAGTATCTGTCATAATACTTCCTCTCCTCTGCTTAGAAGAGGGAGGAGGAACGCCGCAGTCCATGTTACGCATAGAATCCTAACATCTTCATATCGTCCCGCTCTGACAGGGAGAGAGAAGTGTGTTCACAACACAAAACAGACTTCGCTGCACGTCGGCTTCAGATTGGTCGCCATGATCGAGAACTAATCCGACGGGCCGGCAAGCACGGACGACCACGTGGGCGCGGAGCACCTGTGTGCGCGGCCACGTCCTTCAGACTGCTCGGGGATAAAAAAAATGAAAAGGAATAATTACATCGTTTCTTTATCCATTATTGATGGAGCTGTTAATTTAAGTGTTTTGGTTTGATCTAAGGAGCAAAGTTTCATTGGACTCGAGTGCTTTGATCACGAGCATATGCTTTTACCCTTCACTGTATCCTTCAGACAACTGCTCTTATTGTTCTGGCTAATTAATGATGTTTCATTCAGCATTTAATTTATATGACAAATGAAGCGTCTTTCCTGTCTCGACTGATTGCCGAGTGTTTAACTTCTTTGTCTATTTCAATAAGCGATATTTAGGTATGTAATTAATTTCCTTTGCTGGAAAACACAATTGATTCATTAAAAAAAAGAGAGAGGATTCTCCTTATCATTTTCCCAGAAGCTTTGCACCCACAATTTTCTGTTCTATTTCAAGCCTATAAACTGTTCATTCGAGGCAAATCCCAATCAGGACACATTTAATGATAATGGCGGACTCTCGCTAAGCTATTCAAAGTTAGCTGACCTTACAAAATTGAAATGAAAGGAAATTAATTTTCATTGAAATTAACAATATGCGCAACAACCGGTGGCAATTCAACAGAGCCTGGAAAGTTTTCCATCACCTCGTGTTCGAAATATTTTACCAAAAGTGCACCGTTCTCCAATAATGGAGCCGGCGAATTAGCCTTCGTTTGATTCGAATGTGTCGGGACAGGACGTGACACGTTGATGCAGAAATTCTTTCCACAACAAAAGTATTTTGTCCCTGAAGCAATCGGTGACACTTTTGAGGTTTGAGGGCGGGCCGCTTTTGGAATAAACAGAAAGAGAGATCCTTGTCTCTTTTCTGAAGCCATTACCGGACAATAGATATCGATTCCTGCTGCACCGTTGGAGGACTCTATGGTGATCCATTTATCTGTTAATCTGTCTGCGACCAGAGGTGGAGAGCCAAAACGGACCGGAGCCAATACGCCAAAGTCTACACAACATTTTATAAACTAATTAATCAATGTTGGGCCTGAGCAGAGGGGGCCAGGAGAGCCGCGGGAGAACTGCAGAAGCGCAACACTGCCACCTACTGTGGCTCTGCGCCGGCTCAGGCAGGGGAGGAATAAAAGGAAACTACCAGACAGCTTTGGCACCCACTGTGGTATTAAGATGAGAGAGGCGCCCCTGCCAAATACTGTCATATTGTGTTTCCTGGTTAAAAGAGACGACCACTGATTCAGCTGTTGCGAGGCGGAGGGGGGGATGAGCATATGGCCATAGTAACTAATACAGGACTCGCTGGCAATATTAATCATAATTTACAGATTTAACGGGGATAGAATGTTTGGCGTGAGCAGCGTTCAAGGTTAGTGTGCGATTTACGCAGGATACATGGATTAAAATCCTGTTGCTGGTGATGCAGGAATCGATTGCCAGCAGCTTTTTTTTATAAGCAATCTGTTCATGGAATTACAACAAGAGTTGGGCATGTTCCTCTTTCCCCTTGAAGAGAAAATACAGAAAAATAGTCTCTGCACGCAGACACAAGGCAGACTTACATCGAACTGTCCTCAACAGAGCCGATAATTAGATGAACAGAGTTCGACTTAACAGGCAAAAGGTTTTTGCTCGTGTTGTTTTTTTATTTGTGACTCTTATGTGGGTGTTTTTAGTGAGACGGTGTTTTGGGGAGGTGCAGCGGTGAGTACTCTTGCCTGACAGTGACCGAGTCCCAAATTCCCGCCCAGGTGAGGCCTTTCAGTGTGGATTTCAGATGTTCTTGCTTCCCCAACAAAAGAACGAGTGCACATGATCATGCGAGTCCACGTCAGCCTTGCGATGGACTGGTGACCCCGCCCCCCCATTCTACACGCACTAATATGAAACCAGTCATTGTAAACAGCTAATTGGTATAAATGTGACTATGTGCCTCTCTGCAATTGTCTCATTATGGCAACCAGTTCAAGGTGACACTCTGGCATCATCCACTGTAAACTGGGATCAGCTCCAGCTCCAACCCTAAATTGCAAAGCCTCTATGGAGGATGAATGGATATTGTCGTATCAGTGAAACGTCCCTTTCTCTTATCCTCGCTCCCTTAAATGCACCTCTACAATTGCCTGGCATAAAAAGTTAAAGTCCTAAAAGTTTCACTTGAATAAGTCGTTAAAGATTGTGTTCTGCTTCAGTTGCGTGCGACAGATTTCGAGCATAATCAAGCAAAAGTTCACTTTTAACATCGCGGGGACTGTTCAGTATTCTGGAGCGTATTTTAGGGGCTATACGACCGGAGCTCCATACGTAGGAATCATTCAAAGAGGTCCATTTTCAAAAGGTAAATATGTCAGACATTAAAAGCCTCCTTTGAAGGGAATTGAAATGAATTTTTATGCAGCGCCATCCTCCACCTATTTCTCCAGCTTATTGCGGGATAAATTGATTAAAGATCAGTGGGAACTTTATGTGCACTTCATGTGCCTCTCGGGGGCTCGGAGGGAACTTCTGCAAATGTCACACCGTCTTTATCAACGGTAATGATACGATTGCTTCCCAAATCCTCAAAGCATTTGTTGATGTTTACAGCGGTGTGTCATCATAATACTAACGAGCCACAAAAAATGCGTTTAGCTTATCCGCCATCCTGGCATCCGCTCGCGTTGCTATCGTGGCGCGCAGGGCCATTGGAAGGCGTTTGTGTCCTGCAGCATTCTGCGGTGATTAAATGACGAGTCACTTTTAGTTCATTTATCAAGATCACAGCTGAGGATACGCACTTAGACGGGCTCCAAGTATGCAGTGACAAAGTTTACCCACTGCCTTTGTTCGGTACCTCCCGACTTCTCAAAAAACAACGCCGACTCTCCCCTCTCGCCGCGGCTCTTAAATTATTCCTCCATGTATACATTGTAAGACTTTCATGTCTTGACAAAGGATTGGCAGTTCAACAAGTTCACCGCCAAGTGCCAAAAACTGTTATTTACTGTGACTCACCGGCGGATTAGAAGATGGAGGGCCCCGGGGCGCAGACGTGCGAGAGCCCCCCCATCTGTCCCACATAGAGGCGAGACCGAAAGGGGCACAACTATACAAACAGTGCTGACGTGTTCAGGAGTCTCTGCGGTCATTTCGTGTCTTTTTCTGGTCCTTTTTCTGTCGACTCATCTCAGCACTCTTTTTGTGATCATTTGTGCTGCGTTTAGGGGTTTTTTTCGGCAGAGTTTGGAGTTAGTTTGTCGCCATTTTTCGTCTTTGTGCAGCCACTCTGCATCTACAAGTGGTCCTTTTGTGTCCTAGGTGGGTCTAAATTCCCTCTGCAACAAATAAGAATCTATTTTGGGTCCCTCGGCCTCTCAGTTTCAAGGTTTTGCTTCTGCTTTTCAGTCGTTTTAATGTGTCTCTGTGGTTGTTTTGCATCTTTTTATGGCACTCAGGTGTCTGAGGTCGCTGTGCATCTGCTCAGGTTCATTTTCTTTGGTTCCTTTCCGTTGGTCTGTTTTGCTTTTTGTGACTTTTTTTCTTGCTTTGATTGGCTGAGGTTATTTACTGTCTCGTCACAGCTTTATTTGTGTCCACGCTGGATTTGATCGTCTTCTTGTGCTGGTCAGTGTTCGAATCAGTTCATTCCTTCACTTCAACAAGGATCCATTTCTTGTCTTTTTGTCACTGATTGCACTCTTTGTGGTTGTGCCATTTTGCATTGCAGCCTTTTTGCATCCGTTTGTGGCTCTTTCATGATTTCATGATTATTAGTTTTTGCTCTGAATGTTTTAATTTCTGTTTTTGATTTGCATCTATTCTGGCCTTTGTGCATGTTGGCCAGAGACACCATTCATTGCTAAATTTCCATTTATTTTTCATTAATTTGAATTTTTTGTCTGATTTAGTCAGCAGGGATTGGACTCACTTTTACCGGGTTTTGTTTCTCAGCAGATTTCACTTTTTTTTTCCTAAATTCCTGCATTATATTTTCTGTGATCGACTCGCCTCCCTGAGTTGCTCACTTTTTTGGTCACTAGTTTGGCCTGCAGTTACTTCCCGTTGGCACCGCTTATCGTTTCTGTGATTGCACCTCGCACACTGAGCCATGACAAAAATTTTGCTTAGGTTTTATTGCGGCCACCTGATGCAATAAATGTCCCCCGGACAAATCCAGACATGGCTAATCCACACCCTTCATCTCCTCTGGTTCCAGACACTCGGCGTGTAAGTGGTGAGAAAATGTCCTGTCTGGTAACTTCGCCCAGAAGTGAGTTGAAACTCCGACCAACATACTTTAAGTCTCCGAATCCCAGCGTTCACTAACTATGGAGATGTAGGCACACGCTGCAGCTTGACAGAGCGTGGCAGACCATCAGCACACATGGTGAAAATGTGCATGTTGCAGTGTGTAAAAGCCAACAAAGGTTAATTGGTGTAAAAACACCTTGTTTCGAGACGTGTGATTAGTGTGGTTTTTTTCTCACAATTCCTTTTTTTTCTTACAACAGCTAAAAACAGGCATTATGAATACAGAAGCACAAATTGACACGCAACTTGGTAGAGGATTACTTCAGTTCCAATATACAAAAGGTCACCGCAGCTGACTTTTTTTTTTTTTTTAAGCATCGATAGAGAAACACTTGTCGACCCGCTACTAAACTGCATTTTAACTTTGTGTGAAAGACTCTTATTGGTATCTCATGCACTGGTGAACTGTGTATATCAGCTTTTCAACAGAGGACGCAGAGCTGCTTTTCCATCCTTTGTGCCTACTGATGGAGAATGTGAAACCTATTTCTCATGACCCAGTTCAAAGAATTGGCACTGCCTCAGAATAGAAGATCCTTATAAGTTGTATAGATTGAAAAGCCTTGTGCGGTTTTAGCTGATATATACCAAGTTGACCTTCCCTCTCTGCCCAAATTGAGCTGGGATAGACTCCACACACCTGGGTTTTAGCTCCAAAAAAGCATATAGAGTAGGAGGGATGGAGGGATGGCAGACGGACAAACGGATGGATGGATAGAACGCTCGACGAGGGTATTCAGACATGGAAGGATCATTACATGCATGGAAAGACAGAAAACAAGGACTGGAGGAAGTAATGTTTCATGAATGTTTTGATGGACAGACGGAGGGACTGAGCCCACTGGATCGGTTGAAGGTGCTGCACAATCAGACTGATGAAGACGTATTCTTTATAGCGAGTGTTGGAGCAACAGGAGAGTGGACAGATCCAGGGTTTGAATAGGCCAAATGGGTCAGTGGACGGCTTCATGAAAATGAAAGAGGGTATTGGACAGATGGACGGATGGAGAGATGGGGACGGAGAGATGGCATTGAACCGGTGAATAGATGGACGGACTGAAGGGCAACTTCAAAGATGAAAATGCTCATTTTTTTTGCAGAATAGTTTCCTATGATCCATCTCAGTCTATCAGACTGCTGCACTTTGTTTCACTCTATACTTCACCGAGTCTCAGGCAGTATCCTTATAAAGACAGCTAAATGTACTTATGTACACTATGTAATTAGGTGTTTGAGATGCAGGACACCGGCTCTGTTGGCGTTATCTGATTGGCTGATATCTCAGCCGCACACACATGTGCTGTGCGGTGACTGATGCAGACGACAGGATTACCATACTGTTATATCTGCTGTCATTGTGACGGCCAACGAGTATGCGCCGACATAAACTGTGATGTATCCATCAAGCATTCAAGAAAACTGACCTATTTTGACATTTCTCAGGGACATAAACACAGCATATTTTTACCAGCAAGTCACAGCAGCAGAAAAGCCTATTTCATAATAATATACGACGTTTTAAAGCCAATAACGGCCAATAGCAAACCAAAATAATTATGCATTCCGATTATGATGCACTTTTGTGGAACCAAAATAGCAAATGCTGCGGGGCTGTACGAAATGTTAGAAAGTCAGGCAGGTTGAGAGAGAAATTAAGCCCAAGACCTGGCGAGGCACCAGGAGTGGCTGTACGTGTGTGGGTTCTCCCTTCTCCGTGTGCTGTGGGGTGTAATGAATCAGATGCCATTTTGAGAGGCGCCGTTTATGAGCGTCTGGATCGACGTTGGAGGCGACAGGGGAATGTGGGGTATTAGGAAGCAGCGCGAGCCACACTTAACAGAATGTGACAGGCACAAAATGACGAGGTTTGGCCGGCGAACCAGGACGCCACCGAGCGAGCCTGCAGCACACTCTCGCGCACGATCCCGAGACACCGACACACACGTTGGCCGTGACTACAAGAGGAGACAATTTTAACTGTTTCAAATACTCAATGTTCCTTTTTTCTTTTAGATACACGCGTCTGATCGTACTTTTGTAAGGACCTTTGTTGCGATAATGTGGTTGAGCAAACTGTGGACCTAAAATGAGTCTTCGACTGCTGTCCACTTGCGAGTGGACCAAAACCAAAGTTTTTTAAGGCGAAACAGGATTTGTTTGAGCCAGTGTGAAAGCTCATCTGAAGTGGACTAATCACCAACCCAACCCTTCACCCTCCAACAACCCCTTTAAAGATTTACCCCAAAACAAGGGACCAACTAAACGTCTCAACGCTGACTGGTCTTCCCTCCGACTGCAGAGACGCCAATCATCTGAAGCAGAGAGTGACTGGCTGTGACAGGCAGAGCCGCTGTTGCTAGACAGATTAAGCAGATTTCTTTGAGCTTCCCTTCTTCGGATCAAGGACGCAGTCTTCATTTTCCCTTTAGCTCCGCGGCTCTTTTAATAAAAAGTGATATTTACAAGTTCACAGGCGTAATGCTACATTAAAGGAGAGAGGACGCTCTGAAGGGAACTTTTGTCAGATCTGTCAGATGCATCAAGTCTCTGCTTATTTTAATGACTTGAAACTGCACTACACCCACATTCCACATTGTCTCGTTGTCTGTCACCTCATCTCAGATCTTTGTTTCAAAGAAAAAAGAAGTGTGTTGTGAATATGTTTGCGACATATTATAGGAGCCCACCCAGCCAGTCACATTTCATACACTGAAGCCAGAGGTAAGGATGGAGGGGATGAGAGTAAAAGACGTGGCCACCCATGAGCACTCGTATCCAATTTAGAGAGTGAAACCTCCGGCGCAACTTGTTTCCGTCGGTGGCTTAACAACCACTGTGGTCCTTCAACACTGAAGGGAAATTCAAAATATTCAGCGATAAACCTCCACTTCCATCCCGCTGCCTGTCTGAGCCAGTCAAAATAAATGACTACAGCTGTGAGTCATCTCCCCCGAGCCGAAAGCGCTTCGCCGCGACGCGCCGAATCCACGTATTTAAAGAACGGGGGCGAAGGTAAGTACGAAAACTCTTCGCCGCGATGATTGAAGCGGCGTAAAAAAGATGTGACGAGACAAATGATACTGATGTGCGAAGCGAACACGAAAAGGAAAAAAAAAAAAGGGAGAATGCATACGTATAACAGGTGATGGAAGAAAAACAAGAGGAGGGGGTGAGGAGGAGGAAAAGGGTGACAGTGACAGATGAGAGCCGGAGCTGACAGAGCGCTCAGTGATGGCAGTTTATCAGCATCTGGTCCGCAGGGTCACTTCAGCTCCTGGATTCCTTTTCTCATCTGTCTCCATCTCGCTTCCTCCTCCTCCTCCTGCTGCTGCTATCTTCTGACCTTACTTCCTCTCTCCCTCCATCTCTCCCTCTCTCAGTCAAACACTGACATTTCTGACGGAGAACCAAAACACAAAACCGCATTCCTGCCTTTCTCCCTACGTGAGCCTACTTATTCAGTCCAGACTCAGTCCAGACGGTCCCACAGTTTTATTCTCCCGGCTTGCCGCTTTAGCACTTCAAATTTGAAGTAAAATGCGAGACAGTAGGAAGAGAGATACAATCCTTTCTGAACACAGTGGGCTCGATCTGAAGCAGCCGCTGCAAAGCTCAAGAACACCACACACCCCTTAAAGATCATTAAAACCTTTAGCCACTGAAATCTTTCACGATCCTCAACAAATACCTTTTGCTGTAATCTCGTGTTGAATACCGTTTTGATCACTTTTGAATTAAATATAACATTGTAAATGGCCGCTCAAGGCTCAGCTTCAGAAGCTCAATAAACCAGGAATCCAAACTTTCCGGTGTTATTCTGATGGGTGTGATAACTTCCTCCACCAACACTTCCAATTCCAAGCAATTGTTTGTCGTCATTTGTAAGTGCTCAGTCCTCCATCACATGTCTCAAAACAGAAACAAGCCCAAAAACAACTTGTGCATCACCTCGAGTTGATCCCACATATAAACATGCAATTTATAGCTATTTATTTTGTACATCATTGAAATCTGACTCTTTGTCCTTAATTTCAAAGATAGAAATCATCTGGAAACACCTGTTTGTGTCCATAGTGTGTCAGACCTCGACCACAGCAGCCCTTCAGCATGAATTTAGGATGCAACTCTGAGCTGCGTTTCTCTTGCTGAACACTAAACTGCAGGCAGACAGATCCAGATCGGGTGATTGACTCGAGCAGACGAAGATACCCCCCCTCCCCACCGCCCCCCACACCTCTCCGCTCTGCAAAGCTTTGGTTGCTTTGACCGTGTGTTTAGGGTCTTTGTCCCGCTGAATGATGCAATGTGGTGCAATGAATTTTGATGCTCTCGGCTGAATGCGAGCGTACAGAACATTTCCGCATGCTCTCCGAATTCATCCTCCCGCTTCCCTCAGCGGTGGATTCATCAATAAATGCTGGTGTGCCAGTTCTATTGGCAGCCAGAACAGGCCCAGGCCTCCAAAGAACCACCACCATTGTTTGACAGATGGGTGCAGTTCTGTTTTTCCTCCACACTTTACTCTTTCCATCATTTTTGACAGATGTGGATTCCCGTTTTATCTGTCCTTCCAACACTGGTCCACAACTCCACTGGTTTCAGTATGTACACTTTTTGGGAAGCACATACAACCTGTGAATCCTCCAAGGCCGTAAAGTCTTGATTGTTGACAAGAAAAGGATGCACACCTACATCCGTGAGAGCACTGCCAGCTTCCTGTGCAGGCGTGAAGGAGCTTTCCTTTCAAACGCTCACATTCCTCCAGTCACAGGTATGACGATAACCGTTCGAAACTGGCAACGTGTGCAGCTGAATGAGGTGCCATGCAACTTTGAACACCACAACTTCAACCGTGTCTATACAGATTTACAGACCCCCCCCCTCAAAAAAAAAAGACCACAACAAAATTTGAGAGAAACTGCAAAGCTTCTGAATGTGGACTATGCCCACATTTTGACAAACATTAACCCACACTGAGGAAACGAAAGACCACTTTTTTGTTCAATACTTTCAATATGTTCATATTTTATGTTTTTACATCAGTTTTTACATCAGTCACATTTGGGGGCACATGCTGCACAGAGAGAACATGAAACTCAGACAGAAAGCTCCCGAACCCTGAATCCTCTCATTGTGGGCCAAGACTGCAAATCACTCCACCACCATAAAGCTCCCGAGGGTTTGTTTTTTTTACACTTCTAAGGAAAAAATGGTGTAAACTAGAAACACAACGAGTCGTATGGATGCCAGTGTCTGCTGTAATGACATCCTCTGTTGGTAATATCCGAGTTCAGATTGGAGAGAAAAAAAGCACTCTTCTCCTGCAAAACACCTCGACAACTTTTCCCTCGTTGTGTTTACGGCAAACTTTCCCCCTGCCCACATTTGAGGAACTTTCATCACCATGTTCGATAAAGAACTTTCAGTTTCAGTGTGTTTTTTCGAGCCTGATGGAGGCAACATTACAGGCACTTCAGATTTGGTCCAAATTATCCATCTTTAAAAATGACTTGGAGCTAAAATTACACTGAAATTGCTGCTTTCAGACAGCACATCTCAGGCTGAACGCAGTTGCTCCTGTTTTGACCGGAATGCTGCTCATTAATTTGTGCAACACTGAGTGGGCTTTCTGAGAGAGAGGGGGGGGGGGGTTCTTGGAGAACAGCAGTGGATTTTTTTCCATTTGCTTCTGTAAAGTACGAACTTGAAATGCATTTCCAATTTTACACAAGTTGCTATTGTCAGCTTCTTATTATTGCTACTCCACAATCACTTTGAAAAGTGCAGAGTGCTAGAAGGACCGACTCATGGGAGTCCGAGTCATGTGGTCTTCAGAAACACGATTATGTGATCACCAAAGAAACAATATTGTGACTGGTGTAAAAAATTGCATTAGAAATATTAAAAATATATTACATGTTTTCGTGGGAAATTCAACAGAATGAAGTGAAACAAAGTAGCACAACACACCATGAAACAACAAATACTTTCCCATCATTCACTGAAAACTCATGAAATCAAGAAAGAAATTACAAAGGACAGAGCAGTGAAATTGTGAAGAAAAAATCTTAAAATTCAGACAAAATCATCATTTTCCCCTTTTATCAATCATCAGTTAAGACTGGTTGTATTTTTCTGAAGCAACTGGTAAAGCAGGTCTAAATCGAAGGTCACTAGTTCCACCTTTGCTCTCACCCAGTGCCTGTGAACCCGGAGTAACGTGTATTACTTTTACTGGAATGCAAGACGTGTAAATAGCTGACACACATTTCAACTTCAACCTCAGAATTATCTTCTTCTGGTGAATGGTCATCTTCCGACAACCAACACACAGCCACACTTCAATCTGAGCAGCACCCCCCCACCCCCCACCCCGCGCACCCTGAGGCACGCGCGCGCTTTGCTGGGCTACAAACCAACACCGACGCTGCGTCTAATCACTCCTGAACTCTTGTAATTTAGCAGCTCTGTGCTCGATGTGTTAAAGGGGCTTTATCATGCGCACGGCGCTTTCAATATTGATGCAAGCCCACTCAAATTACAGCCCAGACATGGCCGCTTTAACGCCGTTTCCATTGTTTTATTTCAGATCGAGCGTGCTGGAGCGCAGGAAAAGTGTTATTGCGTGGACACGCACAGCGAGCACCGAGACATATCCGCACGCCAATTAAGATAAAGAAATACCACTAACAATCTAATAATAGTTGTCAATAACCTCAGCAATAGATTAACAGAGGACTTTATTGCTTTGGCATTAACATATTTAAAATGCCAGCCTCCTTGTGCGTGACCAGTGGATTTATGCACACATCCCCTGCCTGATTAAATGTGATGTTGCCGGATAAAATACGGCCTCGGTGAGAGGAAGAGGAGAAAGTCGGGGGAGGCCGGGCTCACGCTGCATGTGTACGACATCTTAATTGCATCAATGATTATCCCTCCACATTACGCTTTCCCTGCTCATATTTATAGTTGTGTCCAATTTTCATTATGCTCTTCATTATGGCGCATAAATAACCTGCGTAAATGTGCCGGCGCCCCCACGACACACCCCATAACAGTGCCAAGTGATATCCATCTTGTCCCCCCCGTGATCCGACATTACCTGGCTGAGTTATGTCCGCTCGCCGCCCGTGGCCCCGCCCACGCCATCAGGAGACAGCGGCCCCGCAGATGACAGCATTAACTTTTAGGGCTTTATAGCATCTTCTTTACCCAACACATACCATTAATCCGCCTAATGGCCACCATGACCCCTTTCATCGTGTTTCATAAAATAAAAATATGAATAAAGCCCATTACGGTCCCTATTGTGGAGGGTCCCGCAGATAAATCACAGCGCTTTTCTATTAGAAGGATTGCCTCTGTGACGAGTCAGGTGGGCCGCAGTAAATCACTGGTGCTGTTTGCTTTATCAAAGCTGTTTTCAGCTCGTTTTAATGCCTAAAGATGGAAACTTTGACTTTCGACATGTTCCGAGTCATATTTCACTTCCCTCCTGTCCTTCATTTATCAGTGTGAGGATCGCTGACTAACATTTGGTGTCATTTTTGAGTGAGTTTTTACCCATCTCAGTGTTGAGTTTCTTTGCATCTGAGGCAGCAGAAGGCATCACAACGCTGTGGGATTGTTCAAGTTAAGTTATGCTCAGTTCCCTAAAGCGGCTGGGTTTTTTTTCTCCGTGTGTAAACCTTAAAAATTGCGATTGTAATTGTCTCTAAATACACTTAATTAGCAGCGTCTGCTGAAAAGGTCATCGCCCAGAGGAGGGAGACTCAGCAGCACATGTGAATATAATTTCATTCAAAATTAAAAACGGGGATGTGACCTACTCGTATTAAAACTGGCAAAAAAAGAAAGTGCTCAAAGGTTTTCGCGCATAAAAATTGTCTCCTGAGAAACCCACAAATACCAACATTTAGCTTTGTAAGACGGCAAATGTCGTGCTAAATGTAATCATCACTCTTTACGTGATCCAGTCCCGTCGCTGCTTCAGCTTTCACACAAATAAAAAGAGTTTAGCTTGCCGAGGTGTTTAACCATGCATTTTATTTTTCTACCCTGCACATTTATGATATTCATAAACAACCCACCCCCTCAATCAATTGCAGTCCATCTATGAAACCACTGTTAACTTAGACCTTGGAATTCAATAGCTCTGAAAAACCTCTTAGACCATCTCAAGACAAACTGAACACCATTGCCTCTGGGAAGGCAGATTTCAAAGCAGAGATGTTGCTGTAGAGCACAGGAGATTTCATGAGTGTACCTAATAAAATGGCTCCTGACAACATATCTGCGCACATGCACGAGGAAAACAAAGCAAAGGCTCAAAGCCAAAAAAATAGCTCAGCTTCAGGTCAACAGGACGCATTTTGGAAACGGACGATCGCTCCCATTAAAGTTGGCTTAACTTCAGGATTTTACTTCCACAGTCACCAGAGACCCATCAAGAGTGATAGAAACCTGAAATGAAAGCCCTTTAACCTCGTCCATGAGCCTAACTGCCAAACTCCATTATGTCTACATCCTGTTATATTCGCAGATTCGAACGCAAGCCGAGATGCCGAATCTGCATTCAGGACAGTTCACATCCCAAGCAAGCGTCCTCTGTGCCGGGAGGGGGGGCAAAGGCCAAGCACACCGCGTACAAGGTGATTAGGTCCATGCGCACACGCGTGTGTGGAGAAAATATTGGTGTGGATACGAAGCTCAAGTCCAGATACTGATGAATTATGGAGCAACCCCTGCCTGGTAAGAATTAGGTATTCTTGTGCGGTTCTAAGAGTCTTCAGTGTTCACCTCTCTCCCACCCCACACCCCACCAACCCCCACAACCACCCTCCCTCCCCCTCTGTTCCTTGAAACTCCCTCTTTGTGGCCGCTCAGAGGAGGGACCTCTGCTTTCTTTTCAAAGCATTATCTGCTCCTTTCTTCTTCACAAACGCCAGGCAAGAAAATCTACTCCCATTAATGGATAACAACCCTTGTGATTGAGCGTCACATATAATTTGTTGTTTGGCCAATCCAAACTGGTTTGTGGGAGGACACAGTAATGATAAATGGAATTATAGCCTAACAAATAAAAAAAAACCACAAAACACACACAACACTATCACTGGCTGGGTTACAAAGGCCTCTCAGTAAATTCTCAATTTGAGGATCTAACAGTGCCCTTGAATTGTTTAGGCACAACTGGGATGGGTGGAGGAATTAATTTCAAATATTACCAAACAGCGGGGGCACAAGCGGCTCCCCAGGCACCTCAGACAAAATCTTTCATCCCTGTTAAAGAAAAAGTACAAAAAAAAATTGAACAGGGATTTAAGGAGAACAGAGATAATTCAATCTTTATCTACGGCGAGCCACAATGAAATGTTCAAGTTTCCATGGGATCCTCTTTTTTTTTTTTACCTCAAAGAAGGACGCAGGAATGAAAGGACGCCACTTCTGACTCCCGCTGCTCTCCAGCAAAACAGCGAAACACATGCAGACACACACACACGTTCCCTCTGAGGCACCAACACACAACATTAAAGGTTCTCATCAACACATTAAGGCAAGAACCCCTCCTGTTCAACATGCAAAACAACATGCCAGCTATATGCGAGCCAAGCCCAGTGGATGCCAACCGTATATATATTTATATATATAAATAACACTGACAGCTCCTGCAGAAAGCAGACAGTTACAGATCGAGATAACTCTCAGGTGTCAGATATACACGCACGTACACACAAATGTGGACATGTTTGGCATTCGGCTCCACTGCCGGCGCCTCTATCTCGCTCGCAGTTCCACCCGCTCAGAAAAAGTTTTTAAAAGGAAGAGATAGCGCGGGGAAGGAGAGCAATGAGCGGCTCGACTCCAGCTCCATGAGATACCCAATTACAGCACATAGATGCTCCGGCAGAAAAGGCACCACTCCTGCATTAAAGTTGTCGACATGCATCTAATCTGCCGGTTTGGAGGCCGCTCCACCCAGTCAATATGCAATTTGAGGCGGGTTGACGGAGAACATTGGATTGATTGATTTTGACCTTTTCCCTGACAGTACCCGCTGTCCACGTTCCCCCCCGCAAAATAATGAAAAGTGTTGAAATCCTTATATCTTTAGCTCCTGCCTCTTTTCTTCGCCCCAAACAAGCGCCTGTTGTTAATCCCACTCATGTGTCTGGCTGGAGGTCTCCTCTCTCCACTTTATCTCCAGGAGCAGGGGGAGATGGACTCAGGGGGGTGATACCAGCCATATCGATTGGTGCAAACATGCGGACACACACATACACACTCACACACACACACACACACTACTCACCATTCATGGTTCTCAGCTTTGCAGTAATCCTTAAGGTTTTACCTCAGTTATCCGACAGCACAACAGCAGCATGACTTGTCAGAGGAGCGAACGTTTGTTCTCGTTACCTTCATATTCACACAATGACAATCAGCCTCAATTCTTTCATCAGTAAATCATATTCCTTTTAACTGTCCTTTTGGCAAAGAGATTATTTATTTCAAATGTGTACAAATACTGCTTTCGCCAATCATGTCACAACAGGGGAGCTGTTTACATGCACACTAAAAAATTAATCATTACTGCAATTTTTTAAAATTTTTCCTTCTTTTTTACTTGTTCATGTGGAGAAAAAACATCTTGGCAAACAAATGCAAGAAAGACAAGAAAGCAGCAAAGATGACGTGCGACACCACAAAGCAGCACACTGAGGATGGAGGCAGTGTGAAGCCATTTGTATGCAGGTTACCTCCCACATTAGGACACCTTACGCCGAGAATGTAAATGTGTCTCGAGTCCTATGGATGTATGATCTTACAGCTTTTCAAAATAAGTGGATTACTGTGTTACATGATCATTTCCTGCATGGACGTGGGCGTAATCACGAACTATCGTGACTTTTTACCAACAAAGAGTGCAAAAGTTTCTCAAACTGTTCAAAATAGTCCCTGAAACTTGTTAAATTTGTTGGAATCCGTCAGTTTTACCATCTGTACACGCATGTCCACTTTCCTTTCTTTGTTTTTCCCTTAATGAATGTGACGTTTCTCCACTTTCTGAAGTCTTGAAAGTACACGATCATTATTCACCATCTTACGTTGCTTACTTTTTAAATATTTACTCCACATTTGGATCACTGTTAAGAAAAAGCCTGGTGGGAGGCGTTCGCGCACGCACGTGTTTTAAGGAGGTTTTTTTTAAGGGTTTACTGTGGTGTTTCTTCAAAATATTACTGCTTTAGTCAAAGTTCCTCCCAGCAAAGCCACGTTAGCAGCATGGTTGCAACCAGTGTCAGACACACACGGTTCCAAATAAGGGACAGCAGGCTTCAGATCTCTCCGACTGTCCTCTCTTCTGTTTCTGAACAAAATGGCTCAACGACTTTTGGTCGGATCACCGAGAAATCCGGCACAGACTTTCATGTTTCTCTCCGAGTTCCACCCATTTTTTCTCCCCAACAGTTTGGTTCTACCCGGAGCCGACGTCAGGTAATAGTTTTGGTCTGTTGGCTGCTTAAGCGCAAGTCACACTGCTGTCGACTGCAGCAAGCAGCACACATGACTCATTTGAAGGCGTGTTGTTAATCCTAGAGTCACAGCATGAGACCAACATAGATGGATCAATCAGACACTCAGACTGAGGACAAAGGACGACTTCCATGATTTTTCACATCAGGTTATTGGGAAAAAAAAAGTGAAACGTGAAACAAAGGGAAAACAAACAAGTCTCATCCACCTAAAGAGACCAAGTCAAACAAAGAAAATGCTAAACCGAGTAAAAAACAGAAGGACAATCATGCATCAATGAAACATGCTGGCCAACCTTGCCATGAGCAGGGCTAGCATCACTAGTGGGACTGATTACTTAAACATCGAGACTAAAACAAAAAAAATTCAATGAAATCAAGGAGCTTTCAGGAGCACAGAGGACGGAGCCAATCAACTTGGTGGAAACTTCCAGAGAAAAACCTGCCGCCTGTTACGATAAAGCACCACTGCATCCTGAAACGCAACAACAGGAAGGAAAGAAACCAACAAGACAAAAATGTGAAGTGAATTTCAGGCGCAACAAAAGAGATCCTAATCCTAAACAAACATTGATTACAATGTGGGGCTTCACCTCATAACTGAAAAACTAACTAGACCATTCACTAGCAAAACTACATGTTTATTATTGTTAACCTGACAACTGAAGCCAATCCTCCCAGCCACCGCCTTTCGATCCTTGTAGTAATTAGGTGCGAGAACAAACTCTTGTACATCACTTTTTAAGAGCGAATGGAAATCAACCTGCTAACATGTCGCAGTGCTTCCCAACCTGAGGTCTTGGACCACCTGGGGAGGAGGAGGAGCCAGAAATCACAGAGGTGACTCGATACTTTCCCTGCTTTTAGGTGGTCAGGATTGGAATGGCAAAAACAGTTCCAGGGACACCTGTTAGAATCTAAAAGCTGCCCAGTGCTTTTATTTTGAAGGCTCCCGCTTGGAGTTTTCACAATAAGCTGACTTCGAAATAGTTTTCTGGTTGATTAAAAATAGAAGAGAGGGTCCACAGACTTTCTTCGAGGTGATTTAAGGGGGTTCTCAAAAGAGAAAGGTCTGGAGCCTGTGTCCTCAATCGTTTCAGTAAAAAGGGCTCTATTGGTCGATAGACTGTGTTTGTGTTTCCTTCGAACTGACACCAAACAGAAACAACCTGCTGGATATCATCAGCTCAACAGCACTGTCGTTCTGATCACTGAGCTTTTCATGTTAGCATTTAGCTCAAAGCCACACGCGCCGCCAGCTGCTTTCCCGGAGACACTTAAGGCGAAGGCGGCCATAAAACTGATCTCAAATGCTGTCAGCATCATCGAGATGAAGGCCGCCTCCCGTCAATCGCTAACCGGAGACAACACCCTGCTTTGGTGGGAAAATTTACAAGATCAAGCGCGTTTCAAGCTGAGGCTGCTTCTCATTGGAACACTAAAGGGTAGACCACCCAGTCAGGAGGGGGTCACGATTCAAAAAGTCACAACATGCTTCTTTCCTTCAAATATTGTGAGAAAAGAGAGAGAGACAGAGAGAGAGAGAGAGAGAGAGAGAGAGAGAGAGAGAGAGAGAGAGAGAGAGAGAGAGAGAG
>JAUESF010000047.1:2841777-2856178 GCA_032274765.1 Malacoctenus tetranemus
AGAGAGAGAGAGAGAGAGAGAGAGAGAGAGAGAGAGAGAGAGAGAGAGAGAGAGAGAGAGAGAGAGAGAGAGAATCCCTTCAGAGAGGAAGAGAGAAGCTCTCATCATATCAATCCATCAACTAAAAACCAGAGGAACGCCACTCTGAAATGAAATTCTCTTGTCTTGCGCTGAGCTCCACTTCAAAAGGCCGGTCACATGAGGGTTTAAATAGAAATCTATTTTCTAGGCCTGAAAATCAAACTGGCCATCATTCTGTCCTGCCTCACCTCTCTCTCGGGGACTTGTCACATTTATAACATGTAGTCATTTTCTCAACTGTCAAACGCCGCTCTTACCAGGCTCCGTTCCCCGCAACCCGTCCTGTCAACTTCTAATCGGCTCAAACGCCTGCGAGCGTGCGCACGTGAGTGTGTGTGATGAATCAGGAACAGCTTCTCTTCTTGGTTTTTTTTTTCACTTCAAATATCTAAAGGAGAGTCTTTGGTTTTCATTCATTATTAATGCGCGCGCGTCCGGAGCACGTGCTCCGAAAGGGTCCGCGCAGAGGTGGCATAGCAAAGTAGGTCACGACAGAGGTTAGTACCGCATTAGCGACTGTCACTGGCCGGACAGGAGAGTGCAGACACCAGGGCAGCTCCTCTCGCTCTCATTCACAGTCACAGTCACACACACACACACACCCACACACACGCGCGAGGAAGGAAGACACCAGCGATTGCTCAAACTCTGCGGCATCCTGTCATGGATCTGAGCCAGCAGGCCGTGACACACATGGAGGGCAGAGTCTGGAACAGGAGGACATGTCCAGTCTGTCTTTTCTGTGTATGTGCACATATGCATGACACACTGCGCACAAATGACAGCGGGGGCTCCTGACCTGCCAAGATCCGGAACCGCTTTACCCTTGCCAAAGATAACACTTTTAAAAAGAAAAATAAAAGGGTTCTCAAACTTTTGAGAGCACTTTTTTTTTTTGAAAAATAAAAAAAATAAATAAAATTAGGACCAGTCGTTCAACATTCAAAGATTTGGTCCATCTAAGCACAGATAAGTCTACGCGGAGCCTTTGTATCACTACCCACTTCACACAGTTGACTTATGGAAATCTGTCTCATTACTTCTGCCTTCTTACGGTTCAAACCCCTCACATAAAAACATCATGATCCAAGCTGTTTCTGTTGTGTGCTGCGTCAGTCAACGATTTTTTTTCCCCTCTTTTTTTTTTTTTTGATGTTCTAAGTCTCCTCGGTTTCTCTCCTTCGCAAAGTCGGGGATAATTATGGGAGTAAAAAGGCTCGCTATCAGAGCAGATTAACAACATCTCACTAGGCTGAACTCCTCGCTCCCTTTTATCTCCTCAAACGCAGCAGAAGAGAAGAAGAGGAGTTACGCAACTCCCACCTCGGGGACCCAGCCGACTTTTCCACCCAACTTCTGTCTGCCTTCGCCTGTCTGGGGCGTCTGCGAGTCCTCGGCTATTTGATGTGTATGTTTGAAGCAGCCATGCGACCGGGGCGGAAGGGATGTGCCTGTTGTTCGCGGCTCTCGCCGCTTTGCTCCGATCCCTCGAGGAAAGGAGTTTCAAAGCGTGGCAAAGTTGGACCTTTCCTGGTTCTACATTTAACACCTTCCCATATCACAGTGGCGAGGTGCCGGATGGCTTCCTCCTCACCCTCGTCTTTTATCATTCCTCCAAAGGCCCCCTTTCATTAGCCGGATTTTATACGACCTGCCACCGCTACTGTCACTCAGCTCCGTCTTGTACACCGGAATAAGCTTCGCATTATATTCCTGCAGTGCCCGAAAGCCACTGTAACGCACAGTGCTGCTAATAAGAGGTTCATTTAATGATTAAAGGGATTTAAGATCATGTCAACTTGAAAAAAAAAAAATGCCATTACACCCTGGAAATGCTAAAAATGTACAACATTTTTACTGTCTATGCATTAGCAACACCTCTCATTTCCCTCGTGGAAAATAAATGAACAACAAGTTGAACTTGGGGTTAATTAGTTTCTGGCAGTGCTGGGAGGGAAAGGGAAAAAAATCTGCATAGAAGCGCTGCAGCTCCGGCTGCCCGACTTGTCTCAAATTACCACATAAAGAATACTGACATGTCAATAATTGAGTCAATGGTCAAAACAAAGCCAAAAAAAGTCAGAATGTAGGCAAATTTATACCACCGAATTTCTGCTGCGCATTTTCCATCAGTCAATAAGTTAACATTTGGGGCGCCATTACCGGCCGGTGCTCCGGCTCCTCTGCTATGTGGGAGTGATGTGGCACTCCTGCACTGAAATAACCAAAGCAACTGAATCTTTTACTCAACATCGATCACCAGCATCACATTTCTCAGGACTCCACTCACTCAGTCAGGTTGTGTCTTCAGAAATAGCAACACTGACAGGAGCTTTGGTGAATGCAATATCCGGCCTAAGGCGATATTTGGATATTTCACGATGCTTTTTAATACCTTTGTTAAGATAAAACATCACATAAAGGTCGATATTGTACTTCTGTGGTAAAAACACAGAGTACTTTCTTTGGATGTTGTGACTTACTTTGCAAAAACTCCCCAGGCCTGATGACAAATGCCACAACACTAACAGGAAGTGTGAAGGCACCACACTGAAAGTATCAAAAAACTAGTGATGGAAATCTAAATCAGCTTGAACAGAGCGTTGAAGAATACTACAAAATGAAGGAGTGCATGGGCTTGATTAGATTTCCCATTGCCTTTAACAAACTGAGCGCGTCTGCATGCCTTGATGAGTGTGTAAATGCAGATTCAGGAAGTATTCAAAACATGTCAAGTACTGTACTTAAGTACAACTCAGAGTTTCTTCGAGGCAAAGGCTCAAGTTTGTGTCGAAAAGTGTAAAAATGCAAACGCTTTAACCCTTCGTATTGCCCATCCATATGGTGCGTTCACGGACACTGCGCTCACCTTTGAAGTTGAAGGTCGACGGGTCGGTCCACAGGTGATGCCACATGGCGCTGATGGTGAACGTGCTGCTCCTGAATGCGGTTTTACTCCAATAAATGTCAGTATTGGTCCGAGGAAAAAATAAGCAAGAAGTCGGAGCTCCGTTGAAACTTCGCTCGAACGCGTGTTTTCAGCAGCCGGACAGGCCGACGCGTTTCCCTAAGTGGAAGCACCGGTGCACAGGTGTGCGGCCAGGGTGGGGACGTGCAGACGAGGTCGAGGGGCTCCTAAGCGGGTTGGCTGCAGTCACACCCTCTTCGGTGTTTGTTGCCTCGTGTTCTCCTGCGTCCGTCTGGAGAAAAAAATGTCTCGGCAGCACTTGTTTTTTAGGGAGGATGAAATATTCCCCCGAAGTTCCGGTCACAGCAAATCGTCAGCCAACAGCTTCCTGCCCAGCGCGAGCGCTCAACGTCATTAAACCGGGGAGGTCACCTGTTCAGGTGCAGCTGGAGGTGAACCAATGATTGGGGGCTGCGCCCAAAATAAAAGCCTGCACTTAAAATTCAAAGCTTTCACAACCAAGTTTTAAAGACATTGTTTCCCATCAGCATTTCAGTCTAAATTATGTTAGAATAACATTAAAAGTTGATTTTTAACATCGCTTCATGCTGGAAGGTAGTTATGAAGGGTAGATTTAATTTTCCTACCTTCTGCCACGTTGATGTATGACTACAACTATAAAAATACACAGGGGGTCATTGAGGAGGTGTTTCTTTACAGGAGGTCACCAAAGAAATCATCAACTTCCTGTTGCATAATGCAAAGTTTTTGTTCAGTCTTCCTCTTGTTGGAGACAGACCGAAACTTTCTTTGAAAATCGTCAAATTCCACTTGTTTGACAAACGCGGAAGCTCTTGCACAGAGGAACCACACATAATGCAGCAACTGCACCGAGGTTCACTTAAATCAGACTGAGCCTGACAAGTGTGAAGAGGCCCTTAAACACGGTTTCAATCTTGTTTTTATTTGAAAAACATTTGGAGGAGAGAAAAAAACCAACCCCCACCTAAATTCCAGCAGCGTGTTGAACCTTGCGCCCACTGATCCCTTTTTAAGGTGAGCATGCAGCTATTGAGGGTATTTCACTTCAAGTTTGCAATGACAGCTGAAAGGGAAATGTGACACATTTTTTAGAGATCATTCCTGGAATTTATTCCTGGTCCTCAGGCAGTTCACTCGCTGCTCTTGTACTCATGTACCGCTCCTTCCGAAAGTTAAAAACTGGGCTAAATCCAAAGGGTTGCTGCAGTACAGCGAAAGGATGACAGTTTGTTCACTAAAGATCTGCCAAATGTTGTCGAACACACTTAGAAACTGATCATAAAGTGAATGTGGGAGAAAAAAACTTAAGGATTCAATACAATCGAACCCAAATCTGACAGATTCAATCACTGTTGGTGAACAATCGATCTTTAGGAGGCTTTTGTGAATGTTACAGTTAAACCATGTCATGTTTCATCAGTGAAAACCAGACAAAACAGATCAACTCATTCCTAATGAAGCTGAACACTAAATACAAACGAGTTCAGGTACAAACAAGCAGGATTACTGATCCAAAAACATACCAGCATCTCCAGTAAAGTTTTTGTTTTGATGCATAAAATAAGCTTTAATTGTGCGTCTATACCATGATGGTGAAGTTGAGACAAGATAAACTAATTAGTGGGTTTGGCGTCGAGGATGCAGAATAAATAGCCGCGCAAACTTCATCCAGCTTCGCATTGCTGGCCCACTTGGATGTGTACAGACAAAAATTACTGCCTATTTGAAAAGTTAAACCAAAACCGAGAAGCACCTGCAGGAGGCTGGTGCCAATCAAAGCTGGAAGAGGGAAGTTTTAGCTCCAAATAGACCTGTGAAAGGTTCACACTCATGTCAGCCTTCGGTTAGGCTGTGTGAAACAAGCGTCCTAAATCTGCAGCGTTTTTATTATCTATCTAAAACATTTATTCAGAGGCTGAAAGAAATGTGAAGAAAGCAAACAGAGACACTGGATCAGGGCTTTATTGGAGAGTGTCAATCCCACTCCGACAAATAAAACAATCTTTTCACACAGAAGACAATTCAAAACCTGCTGACTCTACCCATTTCTTACGGTTTTTTTCACGTATCCTTGTGAGTTTTCATGTTAGATCGAGACAATCACAAGATGTAAGGCAGATAGGCGAGCACAGCTGCAGGCGGGGTTCTCCGGATGCTTCACGACTCAAGGCCTCTCTTCTCGTCTCAGAAAGCTCCTCTCGCAAACTCGGAAGATGATCGAAGCCAAAGGTCCCGATGTAAAGCAGCGCTGCGAAGGTTCACACCTATTACAGCAGTGCAATCGACTGTCCAAAGACAAAATGACTCGGCTGTGGTCGTGTCATGACACCAGGGGGAGGGGCTGGGGGTCGTCGTGCCCCGGGAATGACAGCGAGATCGTCACTCGTTAATCTATTTGCTCTACCTGACATTTTTGGTGATCACTCGGTGAACAAGGTTTGCTCTTTTGTCGGCGGTGAAGAAAAACTTGCCACGCGAGTAACAATCAGTGTCGTTGGAAATTAGACGTTAAGAAGATTACTGACGGTCCTGAATTTCACACGTGAGCTGTAGTTTGTTTTATTCACGCCATCACATATCAGCAGAACTCTGTCCACAGAGCGCTGCCTGGTGTCAATTATACACATTAAAAGTTAAATTAAATGACAGAGGCAAAGAGGTGATAGTACAGAGCCGTGCTGCGTCCCCAGGGCCCGACAATTGAGTCTTCATTTCATAGAAAATTATACAGTGTGTCACCTCTCATCTAAATCTGGCTCACTCCGAGAGAGGCGCAGTAAAATTAAACGAGAAACTCTGCTGTGTGTGGGTGAAAGAGTCAAGGCACGCACAGGGGGAAAAAAAAGGTCTAACTTTATTTTTGTAAAGATTCCAGAGACACTGAACATATTGGCTTCCTATAAGTGTCACTTTTCCATATTGATTATGAAGTTGTTGCAGGTAAACTGTGAATACAGATGGAAATGCCAATCTATGACAGAAGGTCTCGTACAAAAATAAGTGCAGGTCAAACACAAAAACATTTCAGATATAACTACTGCAGGGATTACCACCACAGTTCCCTGAACTACAGCTGCTGCTAAAACTACAATTACTACAATTACATTAAGTACTTAGAATAGAGCTGCTGCGACTACTAAAGCTGATGCAACTTATTTAACTATTACTACAAGTGTTGGAGCTTCAACTGCTACTATTATTGCAACTTCTATGTGCTGCTACTTCTACTTGTGCAGCTATTTGAATGACTACTAATGCTACTGCTACAGCTACAACCTTCAAAGTTTTTATCTCTCATAAAGCAACTTTTCAAACAAATTTGACATTACCAGGAATAAAGAAAACCAGCGTATAAGTTCAGGTAGAGCAGAAGAAAGTGAACTACTGTAGAATGACGTCAACCCTGAAGAGGAACCGGCTATGTATGCTACCATGTGCTAAAATTGTGTTAACGCATGCAACAGAAAAATGCATGCGATAATAATTGTGCAGGTATTAGCACAATTACAGCATGTTGCTTGGCTTAATTAGGCAACGTCTGCATTTAAATGTCAGATAAATGACACACGAGCATATTACACTAATGACAAATGCATCAATCAGTGCATCCAACCAGGAGTCAGCTTGACATTTCACTCTGCACATGACTGGTGTTAGACATGCTGTTAACCCAGGGGTCTGCAACCCGCGGCCCTCCAGCCTCTCTGCAGTGGCTTCCTGTAGCGTTCAAAGAATGATATGTAAATAAAAAGTCATTTTTAATTTGCCGCACAGCAGGACACCTTTCAATGGGACTCTTATTTTTGCAGTTTGAGGTGCCAAATTTGACACTTAAAGAAAAGAATGCTTCGATATGCGCCACATAAGCACACGCATCACTTCCTGACTGCGTCACCTGCCTGGCCCCCCTCACTGCAGGTGGTTAATGTCGCGTTTACAGTGCCAGACGTTGGTAAATCAACCATGGATTAAACCCAAATAAGAAAGTTTAGAAAGAACAAAAATGATTTAATGTGGACGGACTAATTTGCTTTCACTGCCAACAATGTTAATTTATGTGTATGCTTGATTTATAGAGACAAATTGGCAAACAAAAAGTGCATAAAGAGACAAAAGTTAAAGGCAGCAAATTTTAGTTCTTGATTTCATAAAATTACTTTTACAATGCAAATTTTGCTGTATAGTCGACCACAAATTTATAAGGATATACATCTTATTTTGAAGGTTAAATGTATTTCGAGGGTCCATCTAACATTAATTTAAGAAAATAAAGCACTGTGGTGTTCATAAAGGCAGATTAGTCATTCAACAAGGGGACTGCTAACTTGCTGCCATCTGTTTAAAGTGTGGAGGAAGTGTTCCTTGTTCCCCTCACGTTCTGTCCAACACAGTACCTGAACCCACCACTAGTAGTCACTGATTATCCTGGAAGTCCCCTAATCTACAGCTATGTTATCCGAAGGTGACATATGGTGTTTGTCCCTCAACCTGTGAACAGTGCCAGTCAGGCCAGCACACAGCGGGGGTTGAATTGAGCATCGCTGAGTGATTCCCTTCTCAACTTTATCCCAGTGCTGTTGGTCCACACTGTTTAAATGACGTAGTGCCACTCCAGAGCAGATCAGCATGCTTACAGGTCAGGGTGTTAATAAGAGGACCTTAGCGCTTTCCGCTGAGGCCGACAAAGGCCAGGTGGAGGTGAGGAGTTATAAAGGGGAAAGGTAGCCAAGTGGAGATGTTCTCTGTTCCTTTATAGCCCTATAGGCCCAGGCCCTTTTCATCTGCAACCACCAGCTGCTCTGCTGCACATTGGCCTCAGCCACAGGTAAGCAAGTTTCTCTGTATTCCCTCCAGATTTCTACTGTTAAATTGATGTGTGTAATAACCAGGATGGAAAGACAGTGTAGTAGAGGCGGGGTCTATCGTTCAGCCAATCTGCTTGTGCCAAGAAGGCTGGCTCTGGGCCAGAACGGGGGATAGAGGAGAGGCGGGCCTGAGCCAGCTCCCTGCCAATGTTGTAATGCCTGGCACAGGTGCATTGTTAAAGACACTGTTGAAATGACTCATTTTTCAGTGCAATAATCTGCAGTAAGCTGGAGGATGTCCACAAAAGGTCTGCGTGGACTCCAAATGACTGCTGAAAATGTTTTTCACCTTGAAAACAGAAGCTCAACTTGCTCACACTGCGTGAGGCTCCATCCCATCACAAATGGGATTTGCCGAACAACACTAATAAGAGTCGTGTAATCTTGGGCAAATTATGCCCACCCTTGTTCACTGCAACTGCTAAGTTGGACACAGAGGCGGAGGCTGACCTTGAGGAGACACAGGCAGTTTCCACAATGGTGATTCTGGGATATACGTTTCCTCCACAGACTGGATGAATCCGTTATAAAAGTGAGCCTCAAGAGGATAAGAGCAAAGCAAACAAATATCATCCAAACAAAAATCAATTTTTAGGTATTTTTTCGAACAGGTAATTCTCAGAAACATTAATAAAATCAAATCAAAATGAGGAGTTTGGGGGTGTTTTGAGCTTTAGTGCCATGTTTTTCTCAGCGCTATTGGACAGTATCAGATTTTCCATTAAATATTATTACCCAAGATGCAGTTCCGCCTATCACAGCCTTCTGTTTGACCTCTGCCTGCGTAAAAGTCTTTGCTAATTTTTCAGATTTGGAGTTTTTAACACCGGCGCCATGCAACCAGTCTCCTGCAGACCTTGTTTCACTGTGGCTTTTCATCCTGGCCTTTCATTTCCAATGAGAGGATGAATTATTCAGTTTTCTGCGCACTTCAAAGCCCTTATTTTGAGTTGGGTGCCTTCTTACGTTGTCTCTGCGCTATTATCCTCAGCTTGGAGCCATCTGATAGAATTTCACAGGAGCACAGCAAAACATCTCTAACTGAACTTAGTCAAAGAAAGTGGACTTGTAATGCCCAAATGTCATCAACAACAGTCTGATCACATCTCGGCATCGCTTCATCTTCTGACTTCCAACCACCTGGCCTTGAGTTTTTAAAGTATTTATAAGTGGATTCAGCTTTTTTTTGTGTCTGAAAGCGAACATAATAAAAATTTGATCAGATGTGTACTAAAGCTTTTTTTTTTGTGCTTTCTCCAAAAAGTCTCCTCTCCTATGGCCAGGGTATCATGGGCGGTGTTGCTACTGCTGGTGCTCTCCTCCCGGGGGGCGTCCCAGACCCCCTTCCAGCACCTGTGCGGCTCCCACCTGGTGGACGCGCTCTACTTCGTGTGTGGGGAACGTGGCTTCTTCCACACTCCCAGCAGAGTCCACAAGCGGGACCTGGAGGAGCTGCTCGGTAAGGCGGTGCACCGACTCTGCGAACTGTTTAGACATCTTTTATTTGACTTGTGCAAAATGAGCACTGACTCCCCCCACCCCCAACCCTTGATGACAGGGTGCTCAGAAGGGCAAAAAGGCATGACCTCACCCTTGAGGCTCCAGCCTGGCTCTGTGTCTCCACAGTGTCTACGCACCATGTTCAAAGTTTAGGCTCAGACTAATGAAAAATATGAGGCTGGCTGGAGGATAAAGAAAAAAAATTATGTAGACATGCTGCGAACTTTACTGAACTAAATCTATGCATTTGTCTGAGACATCATTAGTGTGCAGAGACTCTCTCAAGCCTCCTTTTTTTCTGAGGCCAGTGGTGTTTGTCAGACTTCTGGTCTCACATTGTTGCCTCTGATGTGACAAATCCATTCATCGCAAATCTTGTGAAATCCCCGAATTCTTCATTATGCCGTTCCCAGACCGCATTATTTGGCTCAGCCGCCTCAAACGCTCCGCTCACGTTTTGAAGTTAACATTAGGGGTGTAAGGCTATGATATGCTTCTGCTGGAGCTCCGTCATATCCCCTCTTGAAGTAGAGACTAACAAGGCTAAATGGATTGGGGAGATCAGATTAACTAGCTATTAAGTCCCCATTAAAGTGTGAACGGTAAATGGTATTTTTAGGAACTGGGGGCGGAGGGTGTGTGTGTGAGTGTGTGTGTGTGTGTGGGTGCGTCTGCACAGCAGCCGCAGCAGCAGGACTTAACTCAGAGATGTGAAAACTTTCTCCACTTCAAAGGGTTCCTGTCTAAAAGGGCTAGACAGGAGCAGCGGCTGTGGAGGGCTCTGTCGGGTCACGACGAGCCCAAGGTGAAGCGAGGCATTGTGGAGCAGTGCTGCCACAAGCCGTGCAGCATTTACCACCTGGAGGGGTACTGCGACTGACTCCTGCCTCCACGGCCAACACCACTCATAGCTGGTCCCAACCAACACAGACAACAAGGTCCTGGAAGTCCATCTCTGGTCCAGATCACTTGCTGGCTATGTCTTATCAACTGAAGGAATTAAAGCTTCATGACCCATAACCCCCACGGCTCCTGTGTCCTTGTGCAAACGTGAATTTGTGTTTTTGATGATTTGTGATGCCACAAGGATGAAACATGAGTTTTCGAAGCCTGATGCTTCGCTCGTACCTGCGGCTGCAGTCCTACAGTGCCCTCTACTGGAAGAGGACCATTTTGGCCTGAACATTTCAGGCAGAGGAGGCATCGGACAGTTGCGTTCGATGTGCTCGGTGGCTAAATAAAATCTCAGTGACACTTCTGTGAGAGAAGAGCATTTTATCCATCTTTATTTACAGAGGAAGACAAAAGATATTTAAAAGCTTTAGCGCATAAAATAGCAGGCCTGCTACCTTAATAAACTGCCAACAATAAAATTATTAGGTTTAGAAGTTTAAAACACATCTTACACTTTTGTTCTAGCTGTTTTATTTCTTTTAAGAACTACACCAGACAAAGTTAGAATTTGTAACAAGTGGAAACGAGAAGCTGGTAAAGTAGCACGTGGGAACAGTGTTGATATTAATTGCTTTAACAGAAATACAGAAGAAAAAGCCAAAGTTAGGTGAAGGCCTGATGAATTTAGCTCCTGCGTGATCTTGTCGGCCAGGAGAACTCAGCTACAATTTGTGGTTTCCTAATAAAACCAGGAAGAAAAAGAAAAAAAATCAGAACCCATCAAAGTAAGTGATCATCGACTGCTTCTCAGTTTTCATCACATCTCCTGTTACCCTAAAGCTCCCGGCTCAGGTGGAGGTTCAAGGTGCTGTAGTGATTAGTACTCACCTTCTTTGAGTGGCTCCACGGTTTCAGCCTGCCTGTTCTCCTTGTCGTGTTGGAAAGCTTTGCTGGGATCAAACTTTCGTCGAGGAGCGCCGGGGAGCTTTGACTTCAGCTGCTCCAGATCGCACTTCTGCCGGCTCACCTGGGAACGAAGCTTAGACACCTCCTACACACACACAAACGGGCAGGAGAGAAATGGAACAAACTCAAGTTGCGGCACTCCAGCTTGTGACGGGGTTTTTTTTTTTATGGTTGTGTATGTGTGCAGGCTCTCACCTGTTTCAGAGAAATGTTCTCATCTTTGAGCTTCATCACGTGTTTGATCTTCTGCTTCTGGTTCTGGTGTCCCAGTAGGCGAGCGTAAGCGTCCGCCAATTTGTTCAGTTCCTCCTGGTTTGTGCCATTCTCATTAAGGAGAGCGTCTCTCTCTGCTGCAAATGCATTGAGCTGCTCCTGTGGACACACAGCATACAGATGGGAGGCAGAAATTGTGCTTCCAGTTTAACTCAACAGGGAATGAGAAAGTTTTTTCTTTATCTTCCATCATGTGTCCAGTTGCACATGTTTGAAACACCATCAAAGGACTCCGTTCTCTCAAGGCTTTGAATTCTCTGGTACGACAAAAACAACATCTGCTGATTATAGATTTATTCATATGGCTTTCTACTTCCACCACAGCAGGAACGGATGAGGCCATTAGGCTGGTGGTGGGTTACAAGCACTAAATGTACTGGTAAGTTTCAACCACTAAAAAGGAATCAGACAATGACAATATTGGACCTTCTTTAAGCTGTAGAAAGGCTGCAGTTCATTCATTGTATACTGCCGGCTGGAATCAGCCACTACCACTGCAAATTGGATAAAGAGGGTGAAATAGATGAAGGTTTCTTTTTTTAAGTACTCTGTATTGAACTTTTTCCATCCGCACGCAGCACAGAAGCTTTGCACAACATTACACTGATTTTGGTGAACATTATAGCAACTTTGCTGCCATCTGGGTCGTTTCTGGCCTCCTGGCTAATGCAATTTTATCTTCTTCTGTCCTCATCGACTTTGGGAGGAAAATATCTGGCTTTTAGCAGCTGATGGGGACAGTGACCGTGTGGTCAAAGCAGCCATTTGACACAGGGCAGTTAGCGTGAAGTGTGTTCATCAAAGAAATGGAGCTGAAGAAGAAGGTCGACGGGACGGAATGAAATGTGAAAAGTTTTCATGCTTTTAAACTCAAAAACAACGACGTGAGTGACAGACTCATTACCATTCGGTGGCAGTGACAGGAGATAATTCCTGGTTCATCACATCAAACATATTTTCAACTGCTGAGTCATTTGGACCACTAATATGATAATAATGGTAAATTCATCTTCAGTGAAAACATGAGTCATGGTGGCACGTGTCAACGACCTACTGACCTGGAAGGGCCGGACTTTAGCAAACAGCTCCTCAAACTGTTTCTGCCAGTGCTCCGTTTCTGAATTTGGTGAGCTTTAAAAAAAGACATTATGTGATTTTTTAAAAAATTGATTGTCTTGTTTCATAACATTTTTAGCCTTGATTTGTACACAAAAGCACAACACTGCTCACCTTTTCTCTCCTGCTTCAGTGATCTGACTTTGCAGCTCCTGTCGCTGCTCCTCCATCTCCCACTGCAACGTCACCTTCTCCTGAGTCAGTACCTCTACCTGCTCGCTCAGAGTCTGCACCTTCTTCTCTGTCAGGTCTACCTGGGCCTGGAGGCTCGCACCTTCAAGCTCCGCCTCCTGCAGTCGACTCTGCAGCTGATTTCTGTCATCCTCTGCTGTTCTTAGTTGATGTTCCAAAGCGAGTCCACACTGATCTTTCTTTTCTGCTTGAGACAGCAGAGTCTGTCTTTCTCCCTCTGTTCTCTGGAGCTCGGCCTGCAGTGCGAGCACCTCTGACCTGACCTGCTGGTGCTCCTTCCTTTCAACCTCGAAAGCTTCTCTCTCCTCCTGAAGGGCTGACTGGATTCTAGCTTTATCGTCTCTCTCTTGCTGGAGCTCTTCTGTTACTTCCACTTTCTCACGGTTAACCTCCTCCAGCATTTTTAGGGCGTTTTCCCAATTGTTTTGGAGCACAGTTGCACTGTGACCCGTCTGCTCCTCAAGTCGCCCCAGCGCCTCTTCTTTCTGCTTTGTCTCCAGCTGCAGCTCCTGCTGGAGCTGATTGATTTGGATCATGTGGCTCGCCTCGGCGGCCTTCATCTCCTCATCTCTTTGTGCGAGCAGAGCTTGCACCTCCAGCAACATTCTACAAGGTCAAGCAAAAAAAGGAAACATAAAGAGGTGGAAAAGTGACAATCATTTCTCCATACAGTGAAAAGCGAGTTTGAGGTATACCTCGCATTCTCCTCCTTGGCTTCCGCTTCAGCGAGCCACCTTTCCTGATGTTCTTCCAACAACTCCTGCACTCTCCTGATCTCCTCTTTCTGTTCAACAACTTTGTCCGTGTCCTCTTTCATTTTGAGGCTCACTCTCTCCACCTCCGCCTCCAGTTCGCTCTCTCTTCCCTTGGCTCCTTTTAGAGCCTCCTTGGTGCTGAAAGGTAACACGGGCGTTTTGTGAGGCCCACACGTCGGAACAATTTTGGAGTTCAAAGCAAACGTGAGTCGAGCCAACTTTTCAGGCCATATTTCAAAAATTACCGACACCTGAGTGCTCACCTCTCCAGCTCTGTGACAATATCTGCCATCTTGCTGAGTGAGTTGGTGTGCGCCTCTTGGAGCTCTCTCATAGCGGCGAAATGTTCGTTTTTCAAAGCCACCACATCACTGCTCTCGCTGAAAAACGACAAGCACAGACACTTTTCTTCAAATTGTTATCGTCACCGCACTGTGAAAACATCTTTATCGACAGAAAGTCATTTTTTAACCTTAATGAATCAAATTCACCAAAAAACAACATTGTACTAGTAAATTTAAAAAAAAAAAAGGCAGAAAACAAAAAATATTCTGCAAACTTAAGCAAAACCCACATCCATTTCAGTAAATAGCACTTGCATTCAGAAAAAAATATTTAAATTACACTTCTGCTTGTTGCAATAAATTGGCTAAAAATCAATCAATGTCTTGTGAATAGTAGAGATATTTGAACAATTCAGGAATTCAGGAAATACCACAAATATCAAATGATAAAAAAACCTTCTAAAAGTACAGTCTGGCTTGTGGTGTGACAGTCAAACATACTGTGTCTGGTTTGAACTGTCAGCC
>JAUESF010000047.1:2938059-2950399 GCA_032274765.1 Malacoctenus tetranemus
AAAAGTTAACTAACTTTCGTTAATTCTACATAAAGTTCAATGACTTGTTTGTCTGACAAGCTCCTCTGATATGTTCGCGTCCCGACAAGTTCTTTGAAAAACGCTCACACCGACACACATGTGCACAACACACACACATTCAGCACACAGATAAGCTTCACTAATTAGGCACACAAAGTTGTACAAGAGGGACAATCAGACAAACCCACAGAACGACACGCAAAAACAAAACCTTCACAACAGTTTCAGAGGCCCGTCTCACAAAGAGGGATTTAGAGCATTAGCTCGATAACTCTGGATTTAACTCGCCTTTCTGATCTCACCAACGAAAAAAAAAAAACAACAACGCGAGTGGAATTTAGAGCCTAATGGTGCAGACCAAATCTTGGGAGTTTTTTTTTTTCTTCAGGCTTGTGATGATCCATTAACCGTATGATTAACGTTTGTACGGGAGCAGAGACGAGGGAACGCAGATCAGGTCCAGAGTGGAACTCCAGAAAAACAGGATAATTACTCACATCGTCTGAATGATTCACAGCTCTCGTCCATTTGGAAGCCAAAATTATGAGCAACGATGAAATTCTTCAAATTTTTGGCACGTCAATGAGAATCGAACAGGATGTTTTTAGGATTTGATCTAATGCATTCTCATTTTACATTTTTTTAAATGAAAAACAACCTAAAAATCAATTAACTTTTTTTTTTGCAAAACATGATATATTTAAAAAAAATAAATTTTCTGAAAAAAAAAAAGTATGAATACACTTTAAGCTAATTTCATTATGGCAGTAAAGAATCAACAAAAAATAAAACAAAAATGTAATATAAATAATGGGATGGAAAAGGTATTCAAAAAAAGTAAATGAAACAAAAACAACAAAATAAAACAAAGCCTATCAAAATAAAATGAACTAACATAGACATAGAGGTAAAATACCTCTAAATACAAATTGAATAAATGATCCAAAACCTGCTTCACCAAATGGAAGAGCCAAAGTGTTTGAAGGCTTTATTATGATGGGACGAAATGTGCCTCTCAGTGAACCCCTAATCAGCACCTAGTTACTGCTAAAAACAATATGTAGTATAAACACTGGTTCTCTAACTTTAGTTTGTCCCATTTTAGCAGACGTAAGGACCTTGCATGTCTACAAATTGTCAGTATCGTACCTAAATATAGTACTTCATAGTAACAAGCCACAGGGACTTGTTGTACTTCATCTATATTGCAAGGGGAGCTTTCAGCGGCGGTTAGATTCAGGCTGTTAACTTGTTTTATCACCGTCGAAACTCCGACGATGAGGCAACTTTGTGACCCGATGACACCATCTTATAAAGCGAGGAAGCGCTCCGTCTGAGCCCTGATGACAAGTCGTGATCCGCTTTTCAATGGCAGAAGAGACAGAAACATGTCTGCGGAGAGACAATTAGCTCCCGGTGATTTATTCAAGCTACATTTTCCGTCAAAGTCGTTGTGATAATTTAACAAATCACGCCCGGGCGCCGCGCTGCTCTCTCCATCAACACAGGAAACAGTAATGAAAAGATTGTAATGCTGTTTTCGCTCGGGTTTATTCATGAGGGGAGTCTTTTTTCACGCTTCGTAGGGGAAGTAAAGTCACTGCTGTTTAGTCACATTCACTGCAAGGTCAGTGGGCGACATCAGACAACAGAGGCGGATGCAATCAGACTTGTTAGAGGAAGAGCTGTGAAGTCTCTGTTTTCTACAGCCCCTGACCTGCTGACCCCTTGATCTGATGGGAGGTTGTGCTGGTCTGTTTAAGCCGCGCTCTTGGAGCTTGGAGTTGGTATTTTATCAGATGGGAAATTCCCAGTTTCAAGCTAAAATTCTTCAGATGAAATCCCATTATGGTTGTAACGTGCATATTACAACAACACCAGTCTGATACATCAGAGAAGACTTTGATTCCAGTTCCTGTAATGAAGCTTTTAAATCTTTTCTTTTAGGCTGACAAACGACAGGCTCTCGACTCTTCCCACTTCCCCAGTGGGAATTTCTAAGTTTGACAACTTTACTTCAGAGTCAGAACTTTTGTCACTTCCTCATGACTCCGGCTTGTAACTGCGCTGTGTTGACAAACAGCTTAGAGTTGTTCAATGGCTCAAACTGGCTCTTCACGACGCTAATTGCTCCACATTTAGCTTCATTTCAAACATACACTATATGCGATCACTTATACCTGCTCTTTCAGACTGTGAGGGTGCATCTATTCACCATGAAACTCCTCTTCTTGTGAGTAAAGCTGCCCGACTGTGCTGACCTCACTTTGTGAGACAGGCCTCGTACGCTGTAAACTCTGGGCTAAAATAAACCTCTCATCATGTTTCTGCACCATATGAAGTCTAAATAAATTCTTGCTGTTTGAAAACGGTATTTCATAAAGGGGGGTGGGGGGACAAGTTAAGTGCATAAACACTCCACAACACATGCACTCATGCAGCAGCAGCAGCAGCACAAACAAGTGTTTGGTTTGACATTGCTTCATATTATCAGTTAATTGTCTTGATCTCATTGACACCAACTGAAATTTCTGCCTATTTATATTCTGTTGGCGGATCGCAAACAAATTTACTTTATTCTGACTAACGTGCTTAATGAGTCTTTTTGTATTTATGACACAACAATACATCGTATTGAGGTACCGTCACTCGCAAATTGGCTACTTTTATGTTTCTATGACTTCTCCAGTCTCCTAGAATCAGTGATTCATGTGAGAACGTGTTAAAAGTAGGACGAGTGTGTCAAACCTTGTGCAATGAAGGACTTCAATGCTCCTGGTATTTGGACGACGCACAGAGACGGATTAATCCTCGGTGCCTCATATTCGTAATTATCGAGCAGCTAAATTGCTTCGTTTTCTTTCCTACTGGGCTAATCCAAAAAAAGAGAGAAAAGAAAGGAAAACTCGCCAAAAAAAGAAGAGAAAGAAACTGCTAAAGTGTTTGAGTCTTGCTGCTGAGAGCAGGTGGATGGAGCTGTTTGAGGAGAGGAGATTTGAGTAGAATATCAAACTGAAATAATACTGAAAAGTCAAAACTAAAAAGAGGAGGTGATCTTCCTGCTGAGAGCAAGACGAGCTGTCTATACTGCAGATTATTGGGCCTCTATATTTAGTCGTATCCCAGCAAATCCTCCTCAAATGTACCTTCTTGCTATCTGCTCCCACATTCAAGGCTCTCAGAGCGTTTGCAGCACCGTTTGTAACACGGCCCCTGGAGACCGAGCGCTTCATGGCACACGGTTTGACACGTCGGAGCTAAACTATCAATCAGCGCCAGCGAGCGAAAAGCAGGTGAACCGGATCTCGGGACGGGATCAGAAGGCCGCACGGAGGAGCATGCTGAGGTGTCTGAACTGGAGCGTAAACACCTCCGATGACGGGACATCAGGGAGGACTCCTCGCTACGTGGCAAACTTCGGTTAAACGCCGCCGCCGAACGCTCCGTCTTCATCCGGTAGCGTCCTCGGGACAGAGCTGTTGTTCCGACAAACCACTTTCCGCGGTGATTAATATTTAATCTACAGTACAAACACGAGGTTATCATCACACTTGTTATTTGTGGGTCCGCGCGTGTTTGGAGGATCTATTTTCGGAGCGCCTCGGCGGCAACCGTGGCTGTGAGCAACAGTTCATTGTAAGGATCCAAACTAATCCACCACACAATATTTATTCACACACCACTAATGAACAGCAAATCTCTGACAACACAAGCTCATCAGTAGGAAAGAGAGAGACACCAGAGCACCACCCGAGTACTGGCCCAAATATAAGACACCGCACGGGGGGGAGTGACTTTATGAAGTGGGGGCTATTTTACATGGAGTCCTGTGTTTACACTCACAAGAGAGGCTGCCTATGATTACTACCATGAACTGTAGCAGGCAGAGGTGAAAGGAGTATTGAAAATATTGTTAAACTGTCAATACTTAAGTGAAAGTACTGAGTATTTATTGAGCTTCATCATTTTAGCCACAGGATGATTCACTACAATATTAAAAGCAGCCAGTTGTCTCATTTCACCTTCCTAAAATATGTAAGTCAAAGTAGTAAACCTTATTCAAACTGTCAATATGTGAAAATTATGAAAATAAATAAGAAAGGCTGAATTTTAAAAGGCTCATTGAGTCTTGTTCACTCGAAGTACAAAATGTCAAAAGGTCAAATGGTAACTTGAACTCATTCCATTTTTAGTACATTTGTATAGTTGCTGAATTATGTATTTCCAAAGAAAAGTTCTCTTTTCAAATCTATTTCATGGTGGAAACAATAAACAGGAAGTGACCAAAACAACGCCGTTAAAAAGCTGAATTTCAGTGGTTTTTCTGCAGTTCTGCTCAGTTTTAGTCTCAGCCTTAATGATGACACCGCCATCAGCTACTGAGGAGACATTTAAATACATTTAAATAACACTTATAATTATATTGTTCTGCCCCCCCTCCCCCCACACACTCAGCCTGCCTTTGACTCACTCAGGAAAATGTAACAGTAGCTTTGATGATGGGTGATAAAACCCCAAAGTCCCTTCCAGCAGTACTAATAACAGTGAATGACAATTATCTCCTGCATGGATCTATCTCATGTCGGACGCTTTCTTGCGGGTGGAAATAAAAATGTATCAGATGAGTATTTATATAACAGTGAGATCTAATCTTCTGCTGCAGCACCACACAAAACAAACGCCATCAAACAGCCTCAGTGTTTTTGTTTTTTTCCATGTTTGTGTTTATGATAGAGGACACGCTGCTGCGACAAAAAATTCTAAATATTAGTCTGATTGCAGAGTTTAAAAATCAATGCAGCCAGGTAATTGTAGTGTACAATATATTTCAGTCAATAATTTCAGTTTCGGTTGGGTTTTTATCTCATTTTAATGATCAATCCTCTTATTTAGCTACTTTGCGACATTTGAAAATCAGCTCTCTTTAAACACTTTTAAAGCTCAGATCAATGGAGAGTTTATCTCGAAGCCCTCGTCTTATATTCAGGCCAATACGGTGGCACTGCCGGAGCCACACGGAGGGGGAGCGTCGCTCAGCGCGACGGAGGTTCAGGGCTGGACTTTGGAAGGGGGCTGGTTTCAGGGTCAAGGCGGGGGGAGTTGTGCTGGAGGGGAAAGGGGGAAGAAGGGGAAAGAGGGAGAGGGGGGGAGGGAGGTGCTGTGAGGTGACAGGGTTTAAGGGGCGGAGACTAACCTTTCTTCCGGAGTCCTTGCTGCCACACTCCCCTTTATCGTACCACCATTTGTTTTTCAGTTTGTCTAAGACGGCTTGCTCATTGAGCTTCAACACCGCTAGGTTTACTGGGATTCTTCCGACCATAAGGAAATAACATAAATAACATATTATCCCATGTTATCTTATGTTATTGAGTCAGAAACACACAGCAGCAATACACACATTTATAAGTGAGCTTGATTATTGGCAAAAAAAGACACACGAGCCTACATCACACACACCACATACAAGCGCGCGCACACACACAGTTACGCAGCATAAATAGCATTAGAAACAAGAGAGTCAAAGTGATATGCATTAATACTCCATCTATCTTGTTTGGCTCTCTCCCTAAGGCAGTAGATGTGTATTACTATATCACTTTGGGTAACCGGCACACACTGCTTGCCCTCCCTTAGGCAACAACGGTGCCTCTTTTGTAAGGGAAGACAATCAAAACAAGCTAAATTTGATAAATTAACCCCCCCTCCCCCAATATTGACCCCAGCTTGGGTGCATGTGATCTTTTATTATCACAGGATGAAAGGAAGCTAACTGGGGGAACGAACAGGCAGTGACACAATTCCAACCACTGCTGTTCGTTTAGTTTAATCTGCAGACGTGACACTAAAAGTCCCCCTCTCTGTGGCGCTTAAATTCGCCCCCTGCAGGCCAAATAATCGCCACCCCCCCTCCATTTGGCACTTTCGCTCTGCTCTCTCCCCCTGCACGGCGGAGAGAGTGAGTGTTGCCGGGGCGGCGGTGCAGCGTGGGGCCCTGCCGGTTACCCCCCATCCCTGGCCCAGCCCCCACTCCCGGTGGTGGCGGGCTACCCGCAGGGTTGATCAAACTGGCTCTGACCTTGGAGTCCCCGCCCCCGCTGCCGCATTCTCCCTTGTCGTACCACCACTTGTTTTTCAATTTGTCCAAGAGGCCCTGCTCGTTCAGTTTTAACACTGCCAGGTTTACTGGGTTTCTTGAAGATAATGTAAAACGATAGCCATTAGGACACACTCTATGGGACAGATATAGAGAGATTGGTCGTATGGTGGTGGTGAATATGGACAACACTGACTGGCTGTTAGAGACTCTCCTGCGTGTGGCTACTGATATGAAGCAGGAGCGCTGGCTTTCGATGCACGTGTTAGTTGTATATTGCGATGGGCTGAAATGCTGAGGGGCCCCCACGCAGTACTGAGACAGGCTTTTACCAAGCGGGGGCCTCAGAAAGAGGGGAGAGCAAACACCGTGAGTGGAGATGCTTCGGATGACGATCTACAGGTGGTCGTTTCCTTTCGGCTGCACCGGCACACGGATCGCCATGGCAACGCAGCTATCAATATTCAATCATAACAGGATCTTAGGAAATAGATGCTTGTGGTGATTAATTTAGATCTATTGCCTGAGACGATTGCAGAGAGAGACGCCTCGACCTGCCAGGACCACTTCCACGCTGCAAGTTAAGTTGTTGCGACAAACTGAAAGGAAATTGTGCAGCCACTTATGGATGAGATCACCCAAAGCATCTCCCTGTGGGGTTTGCTTTCGTGTCGTCCCCCCCCCCGCCCCTATGGTGAGTGCATGTGTTCCCGGGAGCTAACTGGCTGGGGACAAAGACTCCCCCCCATCCACAGCATCACAGAGAGGCAGAATCGGCAATCAGAGTTTGCATAAGCGAAGTAAAGATTGCAGCCTGCGCCAGACGGTCTCATTTCCCTCAAATCAGCCGCCATTCTCCCGCCAAGGCGGCGATTTGGTTTGGTAATATTCTGCCTCTCTCTCCCTCGCCGGTAGACACAGAGGAGTCTTTATCCCCGACCTTGAGTGCACGACACAGCTGCAGGGAACACAGGTTGCCTCTGGTGTGGGGGTGGGAGGGGGGGGGTGCTTGGTAAAACCTCTGAATTCTTTCTCAGCCCAGCGGACTCAAACACACAGAAAGAAGTCAGGGGGCACCGATGTTCTGGTGGGCCGTCGGTGAGTTCCACCAGTTATACTGAGGTGAGCTAATGTCGCTTCTGGAATCTACTGTATGTTAGTGGGATGGGGGGGGGGTAGGGTTAGATCTGCCAGGCAAATACATGGGGTGGGTGTGACACATAGTGCATGTACAAAATGAAGCAAGTTAAAACAGAAACACATCAGGTCGACTGAAACATCCCTGTAAAACAAAGAGTCACGTTAACATCATTGTTTCAGGCCTTCTTTAATCAGACGTGCATTGCATCATGGGTAACTGTCTGCAGACAATATTAATACTCTTCATTTTGGAGCTAATTAATTGAATTTTGACCAGGCTCGATGTACGTGCATTGCGTTGCGATCTTCACATCATACGAGCGATTCAAACACATTTTAAAGCTCTGGGATCGGATCTGGAATCAAGGCAGCCCTTATAGCCCATAGCAGGTCATTAACAATGCATCACAGGTATGATTGAAGTCAGCCTTTGGAAATTAAAGGTCATTCACTCATGCCTACATCCAGATGAGCACAATTAAGAGTTTTTCTTTATACATGACTCAGAAAAGAAAGGTTTGAATCCTGCTGATTGGCATGCTCGCGCAGCGCCGGTCCAATCACCACTGTTTGTTATCTGCTAATGAAACTCCGTATCAGACATCTGTGAGTGACCACGGTGGCAAACTGAGAATTAACACACGTCATCCAGTTAATAATTAACTCGGAGAGAGCGGCTGAGATAACGGGAGGCCATCCTCGGCTATTCAATCCCACGTCCCTCTGCAGAGCTGGACCAAGAGGACAGCACGGCTGGGGAGCAGATTCATTTTGACTTGATGTGTCGAATGTAAAAAAAAAAAAAGGAGTAGGAAAAAAAAAAGCATCAGATTTTAGGAAACATCTCGAATCGGCGTCCTGACCTCTGGCTGTCAACCAAGGTGGAGCTGTGACTGAATCAGCAGCGACTCCCAATGAGATCGTCCCATACGGCTCCTTTCATTAAAATAAATGAGGCCTATTAGGGATAGATTAAAAGCTTTGGATGCCACCCGCTCCCGCGCCCTCTCCGTAGTTGCAGGGGAGATAAATGGGGAAGTTGGTTAAGGTGTTAATGTGATGTGAAATGACAGCTGCTGCTCTTGGACATCGGTGGCCGAAGTACATCCAGCATGAATTATCATTCATTACATCAATTAGCACATCCAACGTGGCAAATATGTGTTCAACTCCACCGGCTTCACATGGAAGGCGTGAGGCCTGGCTTCAGCTGGAGGGTCGCCATATGGGAAGGGGAGATCTGCGCCGTGAAGGCCACTTAAGGGCCCCGGCTAGTTTGCGAGAGGCACATTTACGTTTTATGTGCATGTTTGAGGGTCTTTAGGAGGATCCTGCAGTTCCAATGAGGATCACATAAAACTCAAAAGAACAAATGATTCTAATTGCAGTCTGGCCCATTTCAATCAAGAGGCATCTCATATCTCATAGAGCTTCCTCGCACTTCTGCCACAGCTCACAAGTCAGCTGTGAAAAGGTTAAATGAAGACGTGTATGAGAGCAGATGACGATGGCGTGTAGTGGTCAACAGAGAAATTTTGCAGTTGCAGAATGGGCTCGTGATGCATGTTATGAACTAAAAGACATGAAACATGACGACAGAAATTCAATTGATATATAGTGAGTTCAAATTACAGGGACGTGCCGTGTTTCTGTGATGAAAAAAAGGTGTACGGGTGAATAAAACTGCATGGAATCTCATGAAAAGGAGAAAATGATTGATCCAAGCACGGATGTGATCATACATAATGAATAGCACGCTCCATGAATAAATAAAGAGGTGGAGGATGAGGCTCATGCACAAGCGCCGATAAAAGCACTTGTAAAGGCTTTTATCCGTCCACTGTGCAGTGGCAGAGCTTTACCTGAGGTGGGAGCCCTTGGGCGTGGCTATTCCGTAACCTTTAGAGTCCAGGTTCCCCCCCACCTTCATCGTGTCGCAGGGCTTCCTCTGCTCGATGTACTCGTTCATGGTGGACTCCAGCAGGTAGGCGTATTTGCCCTTGGACTTGCGGACCCTCATCACACCCTCGTCCGTCGTCCGGACGAACACGGACGGGTCCGCGGACTTCATGTAGGACCACATCTTCTCGAACACGGCGATCTTTGACCTCTGGAGGTCACAACAGAAGGATGGAGAGGCAGAAAAAGAGATAAAAGAGATCCGAAGTTCAATCATTGAGTGGTTTTACGATGGTATCTTTATAAATACATCGAGGATTGTTTTTGCATGTTTTGCAACCAACTCAGATTATTCAAGTAAAAAAAGAAAAATCTCTTGAGCTACAACAAGGTTAACAGTGTTTGGTGATATGGAAATTTGTTTACGACGCTTTATAGGCTGAATGACTCACGCAAAATGAGGAACACCTGTTTCCATTTGTCTCTTTTGTTGTTGTTGCTGCGGGTCTGTGGCTGTAAGTTTGGAGTGATAGCGTGGGGAATTGTTCAGAGCGGCGCCAGATTAGCGTGGATGAGGATACAAGATGAAAAAAAAGGCAGAAAGTTGCCGGTAACAAGCAGAGTGGAGTCGGAACATATGTCTCATCTCCCCTGTCTTTTCTTCAAGAACTTCCAAACATAATACATGTAAATTTAAATGATCTTCCAGTGTCAGGCAAAAACTGCTGATCAAAAACAGACGGTAATTGAAACACTATTCAATCCATCTTGCTAACTAACATTGTTAGATTTGTCGTCCACACTGGGAAAACGTCAGTCAAATTCACCATTTGGTCCAAAACTGAACAACCTTTTTACATAAAGACAAAAAGCTCAACAGTCACAGCTGTAAATCCTGTTTTTTCTCTGTTTGTAGCAGACTCTGGCACTCCTGAGCTTCACAAGTGATGCATGTGTGTAATCCAGCATTACTGTCTTTAATCTTATCTCACTGGTATTAGAGCCATTGTTTACTGAGCTGCACCGCTGCCGCCAGTTTACATTGAGCATTTAACCGGCACAACACGGGAGGCTTTTAGCTGAGAAGCAGAAGCAGAAACAGCTTTATCGCAGGGATTTGCCCAGACAGCGTTCGCGGCGTGAGACGAGGCAACTTGGGCTTCCTCACCCTGAAGAATTCTTTGGTGGAGCCGGCGTCCAGCGTTCCGTAGGCGATCTCCGTCTGCTTGGCCAAATCCTCGGCGCTCTCTATAGGGGACACCATCCTCTCCACCGTCAGGAAGGCCGCCAGGTTGGCCGTATAGGAGGAGATGATGATGAGGGTGAAGAACCACCAGACGCCGCCGACGATGCGGCCCGACAGAGAGCTGGAAACAGGGAGAGAGAGAGAGAGAGAGAGACGGGTGGGTTGGTGGGTCGATCGGTCCATCACGGGAACACACACGCTGTCGTCTGGATCGCCGTAAATCTTTAATTCCCAAAACGAGTCGATGACACTCCAACGCAGGAAACACAAACGGCATCGCTCCAATTTTCTTCATGGTCAATTTAGCACATAATCAAGGGGAGCAATCTAAAGAACCTCGCGATGCTCCAACCAGCCAAATGACCTACATTACATCACACTCTGCGTGCACTCGCTCAGTCTTCATTCCACCAGGCTAGGAGAGCTTAGCCCAATCTGCTGGGGGAAGATAACCAGGTCCACAAAGGCCCACTCAGCCTCCTGCCTGCCAAATTAATCTCACTTTAAGAAAGTTGCCAATATGTTTCATGGAACCGTGCGCATTAATTGTTGGGGATTAATAGGCAGAGGAGAACACTTAGCTGCTACTCTAATTGCACTCGCAGAAAAAATAAATAAATAGAATTAAAAAATTAACTACAAGCAATGAAATCCCCTGAGTCGAGTCCCCGCCTCTCCGCTGTGTGTGTGCGTCTCGTCACCTCCAGAGAAGCCAGCTCCAAGCAGCAACAGCGCGAATCATGTTGCGTTACATATCGGCTCCCCGACAAGTGCGGCGGCGCCGAGTGGCGGCGCTTACGCAACGAAAAATGACACAAATCTGAAACAAAAAAGGCTTTTATGATTCACCTTTGTGCCGTCAAGCCAAATGGAGCACGAACATGAAGGCGAGATTAAACGCGGAGGGAAGAGGAAAATAAAAAAATAAAAGAATGCTAAAACATAATCATTTAAGATGCTTTTCAGATGAAGGGTGGCTGATGAAAGCAGCCATGGAGCGAGCGAGCAGCGCAAACACAGGATGGATGCAGAGCCTTTGATAATCAGCCGGGAGAACGCGGGGCTGTCTGCGGGGTGTGTGTGTGTGTGTCGGTGTGGGTGTCGGGGTGCGTGTGTGTGTGTGTTTCAGTCAGTGTGAAACATCTGCGCCTGTGTGTGTCCGTGTGTTTTGACTCGTTCACTGATGACTGCTCAAATGAGTGTGGGTGAGGTTAAGCTTTGACTGAGCTGAGGGGGAAAAGGAAGCAACATGCTTTTTCCTCAGGGAAGCACTGCAGCGAATTGCTCACAAGCAAGCGGTCGACTCGCTCCGAAAACATTCAAACCTGCACACAGCCCCCCCTCCCCCCCCTCGACCTTCTTTCTGCTCAGACCGCACAGCATTAGTATCATTTATTCATACGGAAAGGAAAGGCTGTTGCACAGCGAGGTTTATGATGGACAAATGGAGGTTCTCCAGACAACTTTATTACAGCTACTTAAAAGACGAGAAGTGGCCAAAGTGAGAAATATGGGAACAGTTACAATTAAGGCGGATGAGGAGGGCAAGTGAGCGCCGTCTCCCACGTAAAGCCACTGATTCAGCTTGTTGGTTCTCAAGAACACGTGAGGAAAAAGGTTTTCATTTTGCCTTAAATCACACAGATGCTTCAACTCAGTCACTCACCATCAATCAGGCAATAAAAAGCTTTTGATTCTCACTAAATACACTGGCGATTCGTCGAAAAAAAAAAACCCAGTGTCCTCACTGAAAATGTAACTACAAACAGAAGGAAAAAAAAGGTTGTAAAATCTAACAGCAGGCTTTTACAGCGCGCTCTAAAACAGCTGATCGAGAATGAAGGAGTTGTTATCAACCTGCTGCAGAGCTGCGTGAGGAGCCGTTCATTAAAGTCAAGGATTGGATCAGGGAGCCATCTGCAACATGCAGGAAATGTGCA
>JAUESF010000047.1:2972144-2982261 GCA_032274765.1 Malacoctenus tetranemus
AACCCATCATATGGAGAAATCATTCAAAACTCAGTCATGTACATATATTCCTCTCTCTACTTTTTCAACATCCCCTCATGCAAAAGATTTCAATCATTTAATAAACCACTCAGCATAAAAGTCAGATCTGCTCTAAACATTTTCTTCTTTCCCAATACCTAAAAAATATACATGGTTTTATTAATAGGAAATAGAGAAGTTAACTTGTTATAAACAGGAGTTCATTGTTTTGAAGACAGATAATCTGAAGGTGAGCCGCAGCTCTGTGATCGCACTGTGCTGGTTCATTTGTGGCATTAATCATACATCTCTGGTTTCCAAGAAAGTTAAAGTCAAATGCCATACAAGTGATAACTGGTTGTGAATTCTTCTGTGCATTTCTACTGAGATGTTTTATTACACACAAATTTGTAATGCAGAAACATGTTGGTTCAAAGCTACTGAAAACATCTGGGAGGCTTCTGAGTTTCACTTACTTAACTGTTTTTCAGGATTAAATAAATCTTTATGTTGTCGATTTATATACATACATACTCATTATCGTTACACAGGTGATTAAAGTAATACGAAAGGATACTTTTTTGGGAGGAAATAAGTACAGGGGGTTGAACTTTGACTGAGAAATGTATAATTTTATGGAGTTGAATTACAATGTAGGAGCGTTTTATTCCTTCCCTCTGGGCTTGTGGAGGAAATACAAAAATGCATACATTTAAATACTGAATTCAGCAGGAACAAGCAGCAGCTGAGAAAAACACTGAAGTTTGTGAGCGAAAAAGCAAAACAAGACACAAAAGCATGTGAAAACTGCTGATATTGTGGTGCAGCGCGATACGAGCAGAGACACAGAGGAAAGTGTTTCTGCCTTTCGCACAAATATTATGTTCACTGCTGCAGCGTGGCGTCTCTGCTGCAAGTCCAGCCACGCTTGATTTGCACCTGACTCGGAGACGAGTGAGAGAGGAGCCGAATAAGTTGTCAGTCTCAGAAACTCCCCCTCTGGCTGCACGTGGAGCACCAAGAGCAGGCAGCTGTGGAGCGGTTCCAACCTGTCATTAAAGCCCCGAGAGTGAGGAAACTTGATGACAAACGGGTGAAGTTATAAAATGTATAAAGCAATGAGGTCAAGTGGGACATGAAGATGCCAGAGTCACCTATGTGAATTAACAAGAACAGAGAAAAAGCTTCATGTGGAGGAAATTCAGCAAAACGAGGAAAAAGTCAATGGAAAAAAATGTGCAAGTGGTCATGAGATTACTGAGTGTTCCCTTTATCAAACAACGGTTATTCAAAGTTTAACCTTTCCCTCCCTCTGAGATTCTCCTCTTCTTTCATATTCCAGCTGCCTGAATGGTTTAGTCACTGTAACCTGCAGGGAAACACGCTCTGCAGGCAGCTTCAGGCTGCTTCTGAAAACAAGCAGGCGACCACAAACAGAAAAAGATATTCCACCCAAAATCACATGTTAACTTTTAGTGACATTTCAGTTGAGATCACCAAACTTTGCTCTTTCTTTGCAAACTTTTTGAATGCAGGTTATTTTCTCTTCTTTCAAGCTAGAAAATCAGTAAATACAGAAATCATAGTTTTACTTTATGCTTCTGTTTGCTTACGTGAAAGGGTGAAAGATGCCCGACCTTAAACAGCTGACAGTTGCGATCTTGAATTTTAAGTCGCACAAGTGTTTGGCCTGCAACACAGTGCAGGTAGGAACAGGTTCACGTCTATCGAATAACTTAAAGTGTTTGAGATTTGCAATGCAGAACTCTGAGTTTACTGAATAGCTTAACATGGTTTAAGTTACTTTATATGGAGGATGGATGGGTGGATGGATAGGACAGTGAGTTTAAAATTTCCCGTCTTCAGTTATTAAATTGTTACGCCTGTCGTGTATCATTTCCTCTTGACAAACCAGCAGCCTAAAGGTGTTTCACTTGATATGAACGTGTGTGTGATCCTGAAGTGCAGCACGAATTAAACTTGGTTCGATAAACTCGCCTCGGTAAACAACCTCAGTTCGAGCCTGACACACCGTCACTGACCTCCGCTGCCGCGTTCTGATCGGAAGAGTCCGGTCGTCCCCGCACGGCGTCCTTGATTGGAAATGACCAAACGTCATGCTGCGTAACAGGAGCTGGAATGGCCATAGGTGGTGATGCTGATGTTATTTTTGTGACTTAATTCAATTGGTTGGACCGTGTCAGTCTAATGTGATTGACGAAACGGACGCCCTTGGACTATAAAAGGCAGCCAACTCGGGCATTAGCGAGAAGCTGAGTGAGAGGAGAGTCGTCCTCTGCTGCCGTCCTGGCCGCTCTCCCGTTTCAGCTGGCCGTTTGCTGGAGCCGCCTCAGTATTTGGCGAGTATCTGTCAAATAGCCGGGCCTATTTAGATCTTGCAGTCAGCGTGCCTATTTGTGTTCTCTAATGAAAATGGATGTTGTGATGTCGCTGTGGAGAATTGTGGTCATGGGAAACAGCTGAGGGGTCAAACCAACAGGAAGAGGAGAGGAGAGGAAGAGGAGCTCTCCAGGGGCGAGTGTCCAGGCTTTGGTTTTCTTGGTTCTACTGGGAATACTCTCCATCACTTCTCTGAGGCCCACGAGTGCTGACCTTTATTCTGGGCTCTTATCTACTGCAGGAACAGTTAGAAATGTGTACAAATATTTTTCTCTCAGTCATAAAAAAGAAAGCGGATCCTGAGGAGTTTTGCGTGGTGGTGACGTACCGAAGAAGTGGTCCCTTTCTTATCAGTGCAACCAGAGTTTTGTTTTGCCTAAAAAATGAAATTTGATCCCTGCAAAGATCTCAAAGCACATATTTTTCGCCTCTTGTGAGCATGTCATTCTCTTGAACCCTCTTGAACTTTTCTAGTCCCCCCGAGACCTCCAGCTGATTGTTTAAAGGGGCCTGTGGGGGGGCAGGCTTTTTCCATTAGGAACTGTTGTGTCTGATTTTTCAAGAAGGAACCATCCATCCATCATCTCTACCACTTTGTTGAATTGAATGCCAGTTCACCAGAGCTCAAACACAGAGACAGAAAACAGTAAACATTCACACCTTATGGACACCAAATTAGACATAAGTTGCATTTGTATGTTTGTGGACTGTGGGAGGAGCCAAACGAGTGTACAGGCAGAACATGCGAGCTCCACACATACAGGACACAAACACATTCACTGGATATGTTGGTGAAGTGAAAAACCTCTGGTGTCTTTCAAGTGTTTTTTTAACTAGCCATGTGGAGCCCTGAGGTGCCTTTTATGAGTCAAACCGCTCCCAATATCGAGGGAAAGCTTCAGTTCAAAATGACTTACAGCTGCTCGGTGTTTACGCGGATCATCTGGCTGAAAGATGGACTGAAAGGTGTCAGTACAGACAGACAGGGTGGGGCCAGCGGTGGGCTTATCGGCATCCTCTGCAAGGCTGCGAGTCCTCCTGCCATGGTTCCATGGAGATCTGCTGGAAGCTGCTGTTATTTTGACTGGTTTCTGTGTATAAACTCAATCTGCATTAGTGAAATTGCAACAAGGAAGAGCAAACCGATCTCAAATGAATGAAAATTGAACAAAGAAGATGTGAATCGCGTCACTTTAAGGAAATTCTTTGTAGTAAAATTTAAAGGTTCATTCTGCAAGCTTCGTCTGGATCGAGTGAGACATCCCAGAGTGCTCCCCCTGATGCCTGGTACCATACTGTATATTAACTTAATCAGGACACAGAGGTCACCCTCCCTCCTCAACGACCTCCATCCCTCCATTAACCTGAACCACAAGTGGTGTCAGACTCTGACAGGAGTCCATCTACTGTATGAACTCCCCTTCTCTCATCTACATGATGACACCTCACATGGATTAGATTGATATGACTGATGGCTCCCACTGATGGATCCGGGGGGGACCATCCTCAGGTGACACCACTGACATCACGGACGTCCCCCGTGACATCACTTAGCGTGATTGGGTGGGGTGTGGGGCAGCCTGCACGTGCTCGGTCTCCGCCTCCTTTTCCTGAAGAGGCCTCTGTTGTGGTCTTTACTAATGACATGTTTACACACACGCACACATACACACGGACAGAAGCACATACATAAAACATAGTGACAGCACAACCCCCCCACGTTCATGTGCGCTCTGTCACCAACAAAGCACAAACACACAAAGGACACAATAACACTGACGATGCACAAACAGCGATGCGACCCGACAACAAACACGTAAACATATACAGTAGAGGGAGTCGTTATCTTTCACCGTCAATAGTAATTGGTTTGATATTGATTCAGCTTAGAATCAGTTTTAAAAACATACTGGATGCATTTTGCAATCATAACAAAATTTGTGATGCGGTTTAGTTACGAAGTGGCACAGTGTTTTTCTTTGTGTTTTGACAGAGACACTTGTGTAGCTCCAGATTCAATCACAGACAAAGTGTGACTCTGAATAGTGACATTTAATAAATCTTCATCCTCTTCAACATGTTTAGCAGAGAAAAACCATCAGGCACCAAACTCATCGAGTCACTTTTCAACCTAAACCTGTTCTCCATCATAGTTATCGACCCATCCATCTGCAGCCTGTCACAGCAATGATGGAGATACTTCTTTCTTGTTCAAGTCACCCAAAGACGAGTGATGAGCAAATATCACAGGTCATGGAGGCTGTCCATCCATCAATGCTGATATTGAGGAATCCAGTGGAGAAAAGAAGAGATGCTGTTGTCTTTTTTCTTTGCTGTGTTTCAGAGTTACACTGTTTTTTATGTTTTACTTTATATTGTGACTTTTAATTGAACTGTTTCCTCTCTTTGGTCTTTCTCACACATGATATCTTGATCTCAATGAGATTTACAGGTGAAAACAGCTTTCAGTTAAGACCGATTTCACCTCTTTCCCTCCATTATCTCAGCTCAGTCATTGAAAATCCTTTTATCACATTGTGTTCACATTGTATGTGTGTATTTTACCTGGGCAGCATTGTTTCCTTTCTATAAGCATGGGTGGCATTAATATGTCGCGAAGAGGAGAGAAGTTGGGTTGATTCCAGCTCATGTTCTCTGTATTTTCTGTTCATTTCTTAAAGAAGTAGGTCTCCAGCTGGACTGGCAGCACAGATACAGAGAGTCTGACGTCTCAGTGTCAGTCTCTCGTTGACACTGAGACATCAACACGTTGTCTTGTTTCCAGCATGTTGTGTTTCAAGCAGCAGCAGACTGATAAAGACGGAGACTTTGCCACACAGCTGCTGTGGCTTCGAGGGGAGTTTGTCTCCTGAGCATTTTGCAAATAGTTGAGAGATTTGCTTGTAAATACATTCCAATATTTGATTTGCACATTTTATGGATGTAAACTCATAAACTACAACTTGCAAATTGTGATTAGATTGACAGTTGATTCGGCTGTGCTGACACAGCTCTCTGACCCCACTTTCATCCAACACATTCGCTTCTCGGTGGCGCTGTGTCAACCGACACTTGGCAGACATACAGGAGTTAATTATAAAGAAAGTTGCAGCAGATTTCCCTTTGGTATTTTATTTCAAATTAAAACAGTTTCAGAGTTGAGAATGATCATTTCTCTTCGGTATTCAAAGCTGTTTTTTTATCATCAGGCTTTAAACAAGCTTTGACAAGCATTTACTATTAAAAATAACAAGTTTTCATATTTCAGTGGAAAGTTTTTATGTTTTGTCGACCTTCAAGTGCACCAAATTATATCTTGCAGTGAGTCAGTTGTCCCGGACATTATCAGATAAAACTCCCACGTTGTGTCTGTGAACTCACGTCTAGTTTTTTTCCAATGGATTTTACTCACTAGATGCAAAAAAACATGAAACTGTCATTAACGTTGACCAACTGAAGTTCCACCTATCTTCCAAATTGAGTAAACAGTAAATTGACATGTTTCCAGATAATTATTTGTGAAAGTTTGAATCATGGGCACCTTTTCATAGAGATCATGTTCCATATTAACACTTAATGCCATGCTTAATGGTATCAGTGTTGTTTTTAAGCTGCTTCTTCTGCCAGTGAACCTGAATTGATGTGATCTCTTTTTCTTCGTTTCAGCTTTTATCTGCAGGAGGAAGCAAAGTTCATGAGCGACCCAGTCTCCGTGCCACTTCTCACTTCCTGCGTCTGGTTTTATGTGTCGCCATGAAGCACCAGTCGATCTCGCGGTGGCTGAGCCAGCTGGGGCTGCCGCAGTACTGCACCGCGCTGGAGCAGGAATATGATGGTGTGGAGGTAATACGAGCACACGCACACAGCCTGAATACACAAGTCAGATGCTCTCAGTATCGTCTCCTTGAAAACTTCAGCAAAGCATCAGAAAACTTTCCAAACTTCAGAGGTTTGCGAAAATTACTTTTACCTGAGGGTTCACTGCTTGGCCTGCTTGGAAGTTGGTCAGTAAGAACAGAGCAGAGAAGCTGCCAAGCACTTTTATTTTGAAGGTTTCTCATTTATTATAAAGATGAGTCTACCAATGGTTGGCTTCACTATAGTGTTTTAGTGAATCAGATCAGAGAGCGTGTCCGCTGCTTTTCTAGCTGCAATTTCGAGACTTTTAAGATGAAATCATTTGTCTTGCATCTCCAAAATAACTATCTATCGGTTCAAAAACATTAATTTCAAATGCTACTCTCATTCCTGTCTTGTGAAGGAATCACTCGTGGAAGTTTTGGAGGTTCATTTTTGTTGCAATTGAGTTTTTTCACAGAGAGAAAAACTGAGTTGCTGAGGGTTTATAAGGAGGGAAACGGTAGCATGAATAGTAATGGTAAACAGTTTGTCTCTACATGCTGTAAATGTTTTATGTCGTTTGTGAATTGGGTGGATTTATTCTGTAACGAGTCAGCAGAGGAAAACGATTCTGTTGTGGAAAAAGCGAGTGTGAGAGTGGCTGTTATTAAGAGTGTTTCCAGGAGCGTCTAATAAAGGAGCCTCATAAACCTTCATCAGGGGCCTGTTACCCTCAATGGAGGCTTTTTTTAACAACCGACTTCATTCTGCATGTTAGAACGCTATTGGCTGGGAGATGAGATTGATGGGCCAATAAGACGTGATTGAATCCATTACCTCATGCTAATGTTTACCCAGCATGCATCGGTGGGGGTTAGTGAAGGCATAATGGAGGGAGCGCTTGTGAGAAAGTCGGTGATGTGCAGGAACAGAGTCCAGGAATAGCAACACAGGAGGGACAGAAAAAGAAAATGTTGACCAACAAACACTCTCAGTTATAAAATATTCAACAGTGACCAAGTTCAGAAGTTGAGTGGAAGTTGTTTGTCCTCTCCCTCGCTCTCGACCGTCCTTCCACTCATCACGAACCCGGTGCAGCGACCATATCCTTCCTCTGGATATTATACCAACAGTTTGTGGCTCAGTGCGTCTGAGCCATGCAGGAGGCTGCCTGTGAACACACACTGTTCCTGAACCAACTCTGCCAGCATTGTTGTCACACAGCCAACAGCTACACGCCAAAAAGAGCATCTCCTTATCTCATTTAGCTCCCAATTAGAAACCTTTAAACTGAATCAGACATAATGGTTGGAAACTGCCTATGCACTTTAGCTTTGGGTCATTCAGTTTATGTTAATTTAGGATCCAAACACGTCACTGCTTCTGTGGGGACAGACTTAATATTGATAGTGAGGCATTTTTGTCTCCTGCTGCAATGTTGGTTTGATTGATGAGTTGCTCTTTCTTCAGTAAACAGGAGTGAAACAAAATTGTAACCTTCATGCTAAATGTTTAAAGATCACTCGATGAGCAGAGCGGAGAGACAGCAGCTCTGCAGCTAGACAGTGACCCCAATCAGGGCCGTAATCATCTAAATCCACTCAATGCATCGAATTTAACTCTCCATTCAAGTCGTTCATGTGTTGTGTCAAAAAACTTGAAGTTCAACCACATTTTGTTGCCTAAAGTTTTCAAAACTCCAGGTTGCAGCTTCATGGTGAGAAATCCTGACCTGACCCTGCATCTCTGAGCCCTCCATTCACCCGCTTGCACCTTCATCGCTGCAACAACATTTACGCAGACAAAACCAACACCCACAACTGCTGTATCAACTCTCCACCACTGTGGAATGAGAGTTGATGTTGCTGCTCAGCCCTGTTTGATCCGCAGCAGAAAGAAAAAAGAAAACATGTCAGCTTGTTTTTGGATGCAGAGGAAGATGAGTAAAACGGAGCGAGGGGGGAAAACTGAGGTGGATTAGGCTTGTGATTTGCCAGCCGCGTCTCTCTCTCTCACACACACACACAGGCAACGGGTGTGTGTTACACATGTTAACATCAGCTGAATGAGCGCAGTGTCTTCTTCAACCTGCTAACGTGTTATTACTGAGCTGTCAGGGCACGTTGACCACAATGACAAGTTTTGTGTCTGCGCTTGTTTGTGAAGTTGCAGTTTTTTTTTAACGCAATTTCCTTCGGCACCATTTGCGTGTGTGTTTCTGTTCTCATATCAATGTATGTGAATGGGGGTGATTGTATGAGTGTGTTTGGGTCAGCGGGTTAATTGTTCACTGTAATGAGGGACCCTCATTACTGGAGAATGTTTTCTTTACAGAAACAGAAAAGACTGGAGGAAAAACTATAAACTGCTCAAACTACTTTTGAGTTTATTTACAACAAAAAATCCCTTAAAGTATTGAAAATGTGTGTGTGTGCGTATGTGTGTGTGTCTCTAATGGTTTGCCAACCGCATGAGTGTGTCGTCTAAATAGAGCAGTGTTTGTGATGAACTAAGAGAATAGTCATATTGTTGAGAAACCAAAACAAAAAGGGCTCAGTGTGAGCTGTGAACGTCCTGTGATGACACACACTCTGTGTCCTTCTGTGTGTGCATGTGCATGTGTGTGTGTGCATGTGCGTGTGCTGTATCTTTACTTCTGAAGGTTGAGTTCTAGTTCAAAGACTCGGTGTGTTTCTCTCTGTTTCAGGGACCATTGACGTTAAACACCGTACCAGGGGTCTGAAGTGTGGCGGGGGGGGGCGTTTGTTCGTGTGTTCAGACAAAGCTGAAATGACAGGAGCAGGTCGAGGGGCGGAGACGGCACACTTTTGGGAGATAGGAGGTCTCTGCAATTTTCCTTTGTGCCGCTGGTGCCAACAGGTTGTCTAGACAGATGTCGAGCTGCAGCATCTTCACGTGTCAGTCAGACGTCCCAAAATACAACGTTTGGTAGGAGGAAGCTGGTCGCGTTGTTCGGTCACATGTTGGTGTCGAGTGTGTTGCGTCAGCTGGAAAACTGGACTTCATCAGGATGAATGCAAACAGATGTTCTCAATGTTTTGATTAGTATTTGTATCTTTGTTGATTCAACTGAGAACAACTGAAATGCATAATGTATAAACTAAACAACAGTGTCTATTGATGGTGTCAAACCAACAACCCTCTGGTCTAAAGTTCAATCGTACAAAATCTGGCGCATCCTTCTCTCTTCCTGGCACCGTCTGGTGAATTGAGGAAGTGAAGAAAGAGCTGAATGAAGCAATAGTTCCCTCGTTTCCACTCCGTTTTTTTCTGCTGAGGAGTTTGCTAAAATATGTGATGTAAGAGGAAAGAAACAGAACAGGAAAAAGCCGGAGGGAGAGATGAAACGGCGTCTCAGTCTCAGACGATCGAATGGTGCCAGAAATATCTTTCTCTCTGCTCCGAAGTGTCTCGGTGTCAGTGAGATGACCACCTGACGCTGGTCAAAGTCAGGGCTGGGACTCAGGGGGGGTCAGGGTTCACCGGAGCCGGGGTCATGGGGTCGCGACTCCCTGTCTCATTTTCCTGGCAGGACCACAGCATGAAAGTCAACCTAAATAGAGAGAGGTGTTTGCTGTCATGACAATCTGCAGCTGTGAAAGCAGAAACATGAACACTTTTATTTATGATGCTGCAAAGTCAATAAATCTGACTTAAAAAGGAGGGATATGGTTCTGATTTAACCCAACTGGAACACACTTTGACACTGATTTTGTTGTACAAGTCAGGACAAAGTACTTTATCAAATGTTTCGGTTTTGCTTCATTTGTTTTTTTAACAGTTTGGGTTTGTTTTTTATTATTATTTTACTTTGGCTCAACTTAGGAACCACTGCGTGTGCGTGCGTGCGTGCGTG
>JAUESF010000047.1:2996928-3008460 GCA_032274765.1 Malacoctenus tetranemus
AAAGCATACAGATAAAGACTGCAGCAGTCTGTGTATGTGCTTGTGTGTGTGTGTATGTGTGTGTGTCTGTGTGTGTGCTTTTACACATCATTTTAAAAAAATTTCTATGCATACATATTAAATTTGGATTAGAACAATTCAATAAAATGCAGAAAATATAAAAAAAGAAGAAAATTACGTAAAAAAATACTCAAAATTACTCCAAATTTAACGTTACAGCATATGTATTTTTTTTTTCCGAGCATCTTTTGGGCCATTAATGATTTGTCCGTTTGAAGGACAGCTGTCCCGGGCAGATGTCATCCCATCATGCCAGTTAATTTGCGTTAGCTCCGCTACATGAAAAGCGATCTCTGCCTGACATTTCCAGTTTCCAGCTGACTCGCTTTTTTTAATGAGAAACGTGTAGAAGGTGCATCACGGGAGAAACTAATTGCTTCATTTGTACGATCATGGTTGAAAAGACGCAAGAGATGAAAGCAGTTATTTCCACTGGAGCGTGGCGCGAGACGTTCATCCTGTTGAGAATAAAAGATTGATACGTTGCTATTCTTGAAAAACATCACGGCAATCAGCTGCTCAACAGCCAATATCTGTATTCCCAAACTGTAGAGTTCCCTCAGCCTGACTCCTCTCAGCTTTGGCTTTATAAGGCCACAAAATAAGACACAACCCATCGCCTCACATGCTGCACTTTATCATATGGAGGAATCCCGTGCATGACAGGCCTCGTTACGCTTCCTGAGCTACGATTGGACGATCTCCATTTGGCAGGAGGAGGGGGGGAGGAGGTATTTGGTGAACAGTCGATTGTGATGGCGAGATGCTTTTCCTTTTTTCTTTTCCCCTCCTCGCAGCAGCATGGAGGTGAGTAACTGATGATCCTCTCACGGATGAACTGCCAGCTCCAAATGCCAATGGTGTGTTATTTATCTTTGCTGTCCTTGATGCTCGAGGAAACTAAAACACCGGCGAGGACCAACAAACAACTCCCCCACTTTCCATTTATATACCCTTCCTGCTCTACTTTGTTCCTCTGCTTAAAAGGTGTTCAGCCTCGTCCTCAAGTGTGTTTCTCCTCAAACTTCTGCCAAAGGAAAAGTAAGTGATTTTACAGAGCGATTCGGAGCTCCTACCTGACAGCGGAGTTTGGTGGAGCTGGATGCTTTCAAATCGTCTGTTAGTGATGAGACTTAGGAAGCATGTACGAATAATCATCGCAGTTTTTGGAACCAATGTGATTAAACGAGCAAAGCATTTCTTTTTATTTGTTTTTTGTTTCTGAGGATAAGAACAAGATCACACTACTTGTTTGTCCAAAGACTAACGCTGTCTTTAACTCTGGCTCCCATGCTCGCTGTGACATGTTTCGCATTTCAGTGAAAATCAGGACCTGAATTGATTCAGTGAGATGAACAAATCTTTGAAGTATGTATGCACATGACCTTGTTCCTATCTAGACTACCATTGAGAGTCGTGGAGAGTCCTTAAAATTTCAACTTTTCATTTATCAGGCCATGAATACAAAACTGTTTCATGTCCCTTCAAGGACAACTCTGTTTCTGTTCCGCAAAAATATCACCGAGGTTCTCTGTAGATATAACGACACTGTTTGTCAGCCGGAGATTCAACGTCACGGAACTCCGGCGAAAAAAATGGTGAGCGCGCGAATGTTGTGGTGGGTGAGGGGGGAAAAAAATGGAAGAGAGCTGTATGGACGGCCAGACGAAGCCTAATAAATGGCAATTATCTTTGAGGCGCTGCCAAAGCCTGGCAGGCTGGTGGTGGAGACTCGCGGGCAGTCTGACCTCACCTCTGCGCGTGCAGGGATGGGAGTTGTGAGTACACTGCATGCTGGCTTTTGTCATTTGTCCATCTGGAAGAGTGTGTGTGTGTAACTTAGAAGTGTATGCCCAGTGGAGTGCGAGCTAATCTGCTGTATCTGACAGTGTGTGTGTGCAGTGATTTGACAATTGGACATGCGCAGGCAGCTGCAGCAACAAACTGTGCGGCTGTATTCTAAACATTGACACAAATATCAGGAGCTCAGAGTATGTTAGTTAATGTTTCGTTACCTTTTTGAGGATGCCAGTGAGCCTCTCGGTCTCGCAGTCGATGATGATCTGGCCCTCCTTCCTCTTGTCCAGGTCCTGGAACACTTTCAGGAAGGAGGCCTCCGTCATGGTCTCCACATTGACCGAGGTGACCAGCCAGTTCCTCTCCGCCGCCGTGTCCAGAACCTTCTGCAGCACCGACAGGCCTGGGCAAGAGAGACGACAAGTGAAACTAAACCGTTCGAAGAGCCGCAGACACCGACTGAATCCGACAAAAAGGCTTATTTAGGAGGTGATTATCTGGGACGTTCTTTGAAGCGTCAAGCAAAGATGATGCACGGCTGGCTGGTGTTAATCTAGTGGAAGCAATCCAAGAGTGTCTACATCTTATTAGGCAGTGTAAGTGACGTGCAGGTTAATCTTGTGCTTTGTGTCGTTACATTATGAGCGGAGAGATGAATTAACGTGACTTTTGAACCAAACAGAAGCTGTGCAGAAACCCAAACCCACTCCAGATGAGATTATCCATCAAAATCTCCCCCTGCAGCGTCGGTGATAAAGTGTAACGGGGGGGGGACAGTCCATTAAGAACGCTGACACATACAGGTGTGTTTCTCCAGCGCCGCACACAGCCGGCCTGAATAATCACCGCGTCCACGCAAACAAATAATCAGCCCACAACATCATCGCAGACGCCGCGGTCACAGCCAGCTTCCCGTCCTCGGGAGCACCAATTGCAGCCGGCGCCACTCAATTACGCTGTCAACCGATACGCTGCCGAGACACTCGGCTATCGCCGAGGAACAGGTAGAGCAGCCAATGAGCTGAGAGGTCGCGCTAAGACAGGAAATAAAAGGCGATTAGGGAACACATTGATCTCGGGCTCTGATTTACAATCTAACTCAGTGTTGGAGTTGCGTGCCGCTGGCAGCCGACCAATCAGATTGGTCGGGAGCTTGGCAGCTGCAGTCGTTCCGCAGATTAAATAAAGTAATTTCCCCAACAGCAGACTGGCAGCCATTACCCGAATGTATTACGGCAATTACAAAAATTCAGAAATGTAAACTAATACGTGATGGAGCTGTGCTCGCGTCTCCTCGAAGCCACGGTGGGGCCGACGCACCACGAGCTTTACATATTCCTCATGCTTGTTTGTTCACGCGGGCGTTTTGTCAGCAAACGCTCAACTTGACTGATCCAGGAACAGGAACAAAAGACCTTGTCAAAAGAATGAGAAATGAAGCCGCGGCCTCTGAGCGATGATTGCTGCGACTCATTAGAATGCACGCCAGCTGCTCTCCGGGCAATTCACGCCGCTTATTTGACACGGGGTCGTTAGAAAGTAAAAAAGACGGATGGCGTTTCACCTCCACGTGTGACCACAACACAGTACGTGTAAATACATCAGACAACCTGAATAATGTGAGCGTGTCAGGTGGACGTGAGGATGTTTGTGCAGCGCGGCGCCTCTGAAGGGTGCGTCTCTCTTCTTTCATTCGGCCCCACAGGTGAATAATCGTGCTGCTGGGGGCCGACAGGCATGACAGTCGCCCCGGAACGGATGCTCAGTAGTTCATCATGCCGTGAATAAGATCAGTGGGTCAGCTCCCTGTGAATGAGGTGGAGGCCTGGTGGCGGTGAAGGCTTCAGCACCACGGACAGCACCAGCCGGCACTTTTGCGCTCTTTCACCACCACATACTTGGATGGACTCTGTTTTGACAGTAGTTCCTGGAACCGGGTACTTTTAGCTGCCCAGGTTTCCCAGCAAGAACAGTCAAGCTGTAATTGTCACTAATTGGCCAGGAAGTGACATTCTAAGATGAGTCATAACAGCGACAGGGCCTGTTTATAATTTCTGTCAACAAGGTAAACTGTAAACAAACTCCATAGTCGTCAGAGCAGCACGTACAACATTGAATGCGTGTCCTCATTTGTTGTGTTGTGCTTGTCTTGCATACAAACGACGTCACACAAGTTCACCTCACACAGAGGACGTCATTTCAAGAACACAATCAAGGTGATGCACAATTGTAACTGGAAACAACCAGAACCGTGTAGAGTCGATCGTTAATGTTTAGAGCAGCTCAAATTCAAATAACATCGAAAGGTCAGCTGCTTCTTCTGTTATTACATCGATTTCTGTAATTCAGAGGTAACAAACCAGCTGCAAAAACCCGCCTTTGGATCTTAGGAGGAAGTTTTGGGGTTTTGAGAGAAAGCCTCCACGTTTTCATGGGAATAACATGCAAACTGCTCTCAGAAAGAGCTCAATCATGTGATCAAAAACTGGCCATGGTTTCACTGCGAGGCCGAGTAAAAAACAAAACAGCATCATCCCCCACAGTCCACAATTCAGGACTTCCTCCTTTCTAATATCAGTATGTGTTTATTTACTTGTTAAGCCAGTTGAAAACTACACTCCCACTCTGTAGAGTGTGCAGCTGGGCAGCAGTAAAGCAACATTAAAACTGCAGCGTTCGACTTTAAGGGGAAAAATCTGAAGTCAACTTTTCTCCAATATTACTACTGCGGCTCTCCATTATCTCCCATCATACATCTCTTTCCCGTTCACCCCGTCGACTCCCCGTTCCCCTTCCTCTCAGTTTGCATCGAATAACCTCCCCTGTTCTTTAAGCACGTGCAACGCGCCCCTATAAATCAGAGCCAGCCTGACAGGGACGGGTCGTCGGACCGACCGAGGTGGAAATGGCCCCTCCGAAGGCATCCTGGAAGAGAATAATATCATAATGGAATCTGGCTGTCGTGCACCCTTTTGGCCGGAGGCGGTACGAGGAGAGACCCCGGCGCCAGGCAATCGACAGTGGAGAAAATAACACTTTGTGGAAACCATTTCCTGAATATTGTTTATGATGGGTTTAATGGCCTATCAAATTTGTTTTCCCATTCTTGCCTTTTGGAAAATAAAAACGAGAGGCCCATTTATTAGGCGGATGCAGCGTCGTAAGATACCGAGGCAGATGTTAATAGAAAGAAAAGGGAGGAACCATTAAAGCTCCTGAGATAGCAGGGAAATGATAATGAATGTATGATGCGTTTCTGCGTCCCTGTCCACTTAAAATAATGGATTAAGGCTCAGGGAAAATAAAGTATAAACATATCTAATATATATACATTAGCCTATAAATCAGGGCCATTTCCTCGACAGTGAGGCCAAGAAGCACTCGATAACAGGGAGACCCATGCAGACACATATAATGCATGTGCTCATGTGTGCACACAAAGTCCTCACAACTAAATATGATTTTTCCTAAAGGCTTAAAATAACCCCAGAGGAAGGGTGACTGCAGCATAGTATCCAGGCAACAGAGGACTACCGATATGGATTTCACCGGCTCCATCCCACAGCTCAATCACACGGGGTGACCCGACAGACGCGCACGCACACTCACACGGACGCGCGCGTGCGTGCCCGTATATGCGGGAGGAGACAATTTTTGAGGAGCATGTGTTACCATCCCGCATCAACAGGGTTAAGGGCTGATGCGAGTCCCTCGTCACTTCACCTCGCACTGACACAGAGGTGTCGGGTTTTTCTTTTCTTTTTTTTTTTTTCAAGCCGAGTTAAATCTGTTATTTTCTCTTCCTGGAGAGTCAAAAACCCGAGCGGGGAAATGCTACAGCCAGCCTCCATTATTCACACAATTGCAGCTGCACGGTGGAAAAAAAAGGCTCACATACACTGCATGTAAAGCCTGCATGATTCCCGGAACACACGCAGGAGACATGCATCATGGTCACGCTCCAGTACTCACAACACCTGGAACAGATGGCATGGCATTATGGGAAAAAAAAAAAAAACGTTACACCTGAATGCAGGAAGCAAGACAGGTTCTCCATGGGGTTTTATTTTGTTCTCCTCTGTTTATGCAAGAGTGTCGGCGAAATGTTAAAATTCAACGCCGCAGCAGCTTTTCTGTCTTCATGTCACACGAGTGACAAAGAAACCGCGGCAACTTGGGTTACTGCTGAGGACAGCTCAATGGAAAGCTTAATCTTTGCCTCCATTGTGTGATTTATCTGCTCGTCGGTGCGGGTCACTGTTTCTTTTCTGTGTTCCTCGGTCGGTACAAAGACGGTGGTCTGAAATAAATGTTCAGATGGCTGCTCGCTGCCGCACAATGGCTACGATTGACCCCGTTGCTGTCGCCATGGCAATAGGCAGGCGACAAATAGCGGCGGCTTTAACGACTGGCACCGGCTCCAACTGTGCTCATGTGAAGGAAGAGGAACTGCTCTTTGAAAGACATCCCATGGTTGAATTACAGATGCTGGTATTTAAAGATAAAGGCGGATGAGTCAGTGTGCTGAATAAACAACAGAACGAGGCTTACAAAACGCAGGGGATTGCTTCCTCTAGGTGGCGCCAGAGAACTTCAGACACAAATTTAGCTAGCTCCCGGCCGGCACGGACATAAACAGGAAACATGAAACATTTTTTGGGCAAGTTGAGAGACAGAATTTGGAATTAACGGTGGTACAGAAGACGATTAGGATTAATTACAGTTTGTTTTTTCACAGGCTAGTTATAATCTTTTGTCACACTGCGTTGGCGGCACTGCCAGGAGACACCAGACTTCCCCCACGATGAATGCAAAGATAAACTAATTCAACCAAACACCCTGAACAAGACTTTCAACCCACTGACTGAACACAAATAGTGAGAGATCTCTCTGCTAATCCAACCTTGATTCCACTGCTTGATAATCTCCAACATTTCTAACAAAGCTGGGAGACTTTGGGAGACTAATTCAGGAGATCTTCATCTCACTGTTGGGTGAGTAAGTCACCTCATCCTCTCCTCATCCATCACCTCCTTTAAAAACAGTTCACTATTTCTTATCTTGCGTCGTCATGGTGACAGAGAGAGCAGCGAAGGGGCTTCTTACCTGAGTCAGAACTGTACATGTAGACGAACTTGGTCCAGCCGTAGTGGTCGATGACTCCCACCAGGGCGTCCTGCAGCTCCGGCCTCAGCTGGATGACGAACTGGTTGGCGGTCTCGATAGGGAAGGACGGCGTGACGAAGCAGACGTGCAGCGCGCCGCAAAAGGACATGAGCATGTTGACCGTCTTCCTGTCGTACAGGCCGATGATGGCGTAGACTCCTTTAGAGAACTGGGAGCAAACTGGAAGCAAGGAAACAGAGAGATGTGCGAAGTCATCATCCATCCTCCCATGATTATCTTTGTTTCTTCGATACATGGTCAGGAGATATCAGATGTGAATGACGACAACGACGACACAGTAAAGGTTAAACAACATGGATTACAGGCGCAGCTTTTAAAACCAATTCACACTCGGCAAAATATCAATGAAATGTTGATCTGCTTGTCTCCACTGTCTTCTCTGTTGCTCCTGTTGTGTTAGTGCTTTAATTGATGTCCTGCAGAATCCCTCCAGTGGACCAGTCCACTATATTGAATCAACCCTTTATCGATTAACCAAATAATTGTTTATGGAACCGACGCGCAAATTCGTACTGTTTCATTAGAGCGGTGAGAGCAGCCGGAGATCCACAGGAAACTGCTCGGGTTTGTCTGTAATGGAAGAGTCATTACTTTAAATGAGCTGAACCTGGGGTCGCAGCCCTTCGTTTGGAAAAAAACAACATGTGTGAAACAGGAAAATTGACAAAGCAATTGCTGCTATAGTCTGGAAATGCACTGAACCAATCGCTGGCGGCAATGAGACGCTTGGAAAAAATAACTAAATTACATCAAATAATGGACAAAGCACCAACCTATTTTCTAATAAACACGTGCATCACCAATAAACTATTTGTTGCGTTAAACACACGGGGAAGGAAGGCATCTGTCAGTCTTTGGGTTAAAACCTGAGTCATCAGCTCCGACTCCGCGACATGTTTATGCAGGGCTGCCCGGCCGGTCCATCTGTACACCACCAGCCTGTGTGTTTTGCCTTCACTGAGAGGTGTTGAAGGCAGATTAGGCGTGGAGAGGTTAATCAATGCGTCCCCGGGGCTCCATTGACATTTTACTGGCAGCAGGAGGTGACTTCCATCTCTCATTTGTGTTTTTTTTGTTTTTTTGCCAGTTCAGCCGCTGTATTTTTCTCCCTTTTATTGTGTATATGTCACTCCAATTTCCTCCACATGTGACGATCTCCGAAAAAAGCCAATTTGCGGGCAAAAACGTCTTCCTCGTTGGAAGGTATGGCCCTCAGTGCACGCTCAGCACAGACGGCTATCTTTGCACTCGCAGGTCCGGCCGGGGCTATTTTCTGCCGCGGCGATGGGTGGGCCTTACTTATCTCAGTATTTACCAAACAGATTGAAGTCGCTGCCTGTTCCCCGCACCAGGGCCAGCTTGCCGCCAGGCGCCGAGGGAAAGACAGAGAGAGGATGGCCCGCACCCAAAACGCCTAACCTGTCACAGACCTGCACCCTCCGGGCAGGCACGTGTGTGTGTGTGACGGAGATAGAGGGGAGAGCGAGGAACTGAGGGGTAGGGGTGGGGGTGGGGGGGGGGAGAGACCAATGCTATCACATAAAGACACACACACACGTGCACACACATAGACGCGCATATGCAGCCTCTAGTGCTCCAAATGCTTGGTGACTCACCCTACTTAAAGCAAGCCCTGAAATAGACATTTTGCGCCTCGCCACACTGACTCAGTAACAGAACTAGCTTTCCTTTATGGTCTGCACATGCTCCGGCTAGTAAATGGACACTCTCTCGGCTCACGCTTTCAACTCGCGCACATTATACATCTCCACCTCACAATTTTCCAGGGCCATTTTCAGCTGCGTCCCCCCCCCCACCCTACCCCGCCCCCGACGACCCCTCTCCCATGTTCCGCCTGGATAAAAGGTAATGAGAGCTTGTTTGACTTTTTGTGCAGGGTCCCCGTTTTTCCCCACAGCAGGTTAGCACGTTTCCAACACCGGCATGAGTCACTTCTCATACCTACAGTATGTCGGTTTGACTGGTTAAAAAAAAAACAACAACTCGCAGCCATGTGGCAGGGACGCCAGCGTCAACTCTGGGTCAACATGGCGGGTCAAAATCTCTGCTGGCTCTTCCCGGCATATTCTCTCTCTCTCGCTCTCTCTCTCTCTCAAACACTTTATCTATTGAGATGAAAATTATTAGGTTGGATAATCTAATGAAACACTAAATAATATGGAACTGGATGTCATTAAGACCTATTAAGGCCAAAGCCATCAGTGAAACATTAGCTAAAGCTGTGGTCCATGGATAAAGGCTCACTGCGAATTACAAAATAAAAGTCTCTAAGTACAGCAAATTAGCTGTTACTCCTAAAGATTTGTGTATTCTTGAAGCTTAAATAGTATTATTTTTAACTAAGTGTTAATTTTCAATAATTTGTTGTCGAGAAACAAAAGCAACAAGAACTGAGTGAGAACCATACTCCGTCTTCACGCTCCTCCAAGGAACGTTTGAAAGCGCACTTGTTACTTTTGTTCCCGATGACACTGACGCGCATGACGCATCGCCGCTGAGGGACATCAGGCGACGAAGCCCCGGAAAAGACCTGCAGCCCGCTAATGACAAATGAGGCGCCTGAAATAGACGAGGTCGCGCCGCTCAGCCTGAAGTGCAGATCTGAACGCCATGGCAGCGAGGCGAGTCTCCGCCGTCCCCCTCAACGTTAAAGGAGCTCGTCCAGGGCGCTTTATTTACCATTTTTGCCACTTTCTTGATTGTACTTAAAAGATAAATCAGTAAAAATCAATCTTCAGACTTGATGATGAACTACAAAATTTTGTTTTAATAAAATCACAATTTCTTTTTTTTTTGCCAAATGCTGATATCCAAAAAACTGTAATGAGGTTCGTAAATTAATCATGAAGGCTCCTATAAATTGTGCTAATCTTTTAATTGAATCCCACCACTACTTTAAAGTCTAGTGTGGAGAATTACTGCTTGGCTTGAGAAAAAAAAAGCTTGTTTGGCAACCGCGTGCACACAGCCAGTGGATACTGTAGCAAATGTAAGCTCACTGCCACAGAAACTCCATGTTTCTATATATTTCGTCTCCCGTTCAGTCCTTGGTGTCGTGCTGTATGAACTGCGCCTCGCACTGTAACTTTAAATGGTCAGGAAACTTCGTGACCCTTTGAGACTTGGCGCCTCTGGGCACAGACCTCCCGCTCGGAGCTGGCGACACCTCCGTGCGCTCGTCTGATTCGGCGCGAACATGACGGGGACGTCGGTGTAACTCAGCGGCGGCGAGCTGCTCCAACAGCGTGACGACCAGCGGCTCGTTAGTGCCGCGCCGCACGGCGCGCTGACACGGGGACGCGGGGCCCGAGCAACCTTCAAAAACGGTCTCGAAGACCCCCAGCAACACCTGTCCGCCCTGGCACTCTGCAAATCTCCTCACCACGGTTACAGCTGCCATGGCGGCAGGACTGAGGTTGCCCGGGCAACGGTCTGTTTCCCTGGCAGGGATTACAGGCGCTCAGAGCTGCTAAAGGACTTCTGGAAGATGAAGAGGGGAAACTGTGAGTGTTTGGACATTTTGTCATAATTAGGTTTCCCCTCAAGGAATTAGCGAATATGCAAAACTGACTTGGATTTGCTAAATCCTTCGATAAACTCCTGGAAAAAAAAATAATGGGTGATTTGAGATACAGCTCCACAGCACCACACTTTTTATTTACACTCAGAACCAGAGAGGGATGAGATCTGACGAGTGCATGGTGTGATTGTAATGGATGATAAGGGGGCTGCTGAACTGGAGGGACACTGGTGGTTCTCACTGTAAAGCTGATCATCCTGTTTTCAGCTGCTGGTGCGGAGCTCTGACAACTTTCACTGCAGTTGAAAACAGTTTTCCGATTAAAAAGCAACAAAAACACAACAGACTAAATCAAAAGCCGCCCTTCCAAACCAGATTCATCCAGGTCGGGGTTTTGCAACAAGCTGGAAGCCGTGGATGGATGAAAGGCAGGCACACACTGGTCATGTCACAAGTCCACTAAAGGGGAAATGCAGAGAGTCAGACAATCAATCAGGCGCCTCCACGCTCCAGATCCCAAGTTTGTTTTCGTAAAGACCTTAAATAAGGACACATCTGGTTAATCTGTGGGACACAGCTGAAGAGAACAGACAACTACACCCACAAATGAATTGAACTCACCTTGAGGTCAAAGTGGGAAGCAAAACACCACCCCGAAATGAACCTGAGAGCTGACATCTCATTGGTTAAGGTACTGACAACACATTTAAAGGAACCAGAATCCTCGCCACATGCAGGAGCGCCGAGGCAGCGTCCAGAATAGAAATGTTCACCCCCTCTCAACTTTTCCTATGAATGAACAAGTTGATTTGCATTTGTTGTGGCCGACGTGTTTTGGGCCCAAGGGAGAGACAAAGAGTGAGAAAGAGAGAGGGAGGGAGGGAGGGAGAGAGAGAGAGAGAGAGAGAGAGAGAGAGAGAGAGAGAGAGAGAGAGAGAGAGAGAGAG
>JAUESF010000047.1:3034236-3051383 GCA_032274765.1 Malacoctenus tetranemus
AAAAAGGTAACAGCTTTGAGACTGTCTCTTGATTCTATTGTGGGTACAATTGCATGTGGTATTCAAAAATGGAAGGTCAACAGGACTGAAGCCATCCTTCCTGCACATGAACTCAAGAGGAGAATTAATGATAAATCGACAAGTCTTCAAATTGATGTGTTCACTGCCAGTATGAACAGGAAAGGAAAGCAAAGAGGGAGGGAGGAGGACACCGTTTGCTGTCCAAGCATTCATGTTGCTAACAAGGCACCAAAGTACTGCCCCCGCTCACCTGCGCCATGCGTTCATGTGCCTGAAACTGATGAAAAAGAGAAGCCAAACAAAGAGGCGCCAGTGTAGACAGTCTGGCGTGAGGATGGAAACACACGGGCTACAGGGTTTGTGGCTTTCGCTGAGAGAATTAGAGGTAAGCAGCTTGGATTCGACGGTATAGATTGTGTGTAGATAGCGTTGCCATGGCAAACACATTGAACTGAGCCACCCAAAAAAGAAAAAAAAAGGCGGTGTTCTTTTTTTTAAAGAGGCCGACAAAATCCCTGACGTGTTGACTGGTTGTCACATTGTTGTTGGTGGGATGCAGTCACTTGTTTCCGTCCCCCCCGCCCCACTGCAGGGCAAAACGACGCTTGACAGGTTCCAGTCGTACAGCGCGCGCTTACCTTAAGTCAGTAAACCGAGTCACTGAATATAAGGCCACTCACACAAATCCCTTCTTTGAAACTAAAGCGAAACCAATTAAGCTCTTTCACAAGGTGACGAGTCCGGAATATTGATGTACTGTGAATCACTGAGCGGGGATACAACAGCAGCAGCAGCAGCAGCAGCAGCAGCAGCAGCAGCGGTGGCAGCAGCACAGTGGTGAGACTTGGTTGAAACAAGCTGGGGAAGAAAAAAAGATGCGCCTCAGTCCCCATAAAGTCAAGAGAAAAGCGTCTGTGAAGCTTTGTGAAGGTCACAACACATTCCGGCTGCTGAGAAATCAATTTCCGTTTCAGCTAAAACGTCCCCTTGTGTTTTATTGACCTATATCTTCAAGTCGCCGTCCCATTCTCCGGTCACCCCAGAGCGTCTTGGCGCCAAAAAAAATGGGGCCAGTGAACGTGGGAGATCGGCGTGCGGCCCGAGCATCCATTTGCATGTCGGGACTGATGGAGTGGGGCCGCAGGTGTTCCAGCCCGCTCCTTTTGTGCCTGGCTTCCCGTATGCACGCGTGGTTTTTTTTGCGAACACGCGTGTGCCAGACTGCAGAACTCGTACTTTGCTTTGAAGGACGGGGACGGAGGGATAGGGAGCCAATCTGTTCCTCTGCAGATTAACTCTCTCATTCCAGACCACTCTTTTCACTGAAACACCCACTATCTCCGACGCCTGTCTCACCCACCTCTCCTCCTCCTCCTCCTCCTCCTCCTCCTTCATCACTCTCTCCAGTTCCTCCCTTATTGCTTCTGTATACTCTCAGTCTCTCCCTTGCTCTCTGTCAATCACGGCTACCTGCTCGGTCTGTGGCGGATTTGTGTGGGAGAGTGATGCGTTTGTGGCTGCGGAGGCAGTGTCGAGATCCACCCCCGTTTTGAGTGGATCGCCTCGGCTTTGAAAAGCGCCTCTGTTGAAGAAGGGCCGGGGCAAAATAAGACACGGAGGGGACAGGCGGAAACCGAAGCCACGGGCTGAGGAGAGACGGAGGGATGAAAGCGGCGTTGGCTCTGTCTGCTGTGAGAGAAGGTGCCCGATTTTTTCACTTCATTCACTGCTTCCAAGTGAATGGGTGTGTAGTCCATTGTTTCTTGTCCAATTAGCTGAGCATCCAGCCTCTCTTCACCGTGAGAGTGCAGCATGAGAAGGAAACAGACTGAAACACAGACCAGAAAAATAACAGGGCAGGCTGAGGACATGTGAAGGAATGAGCAAAACACCTTCATGACCCATGGGAACTCTGCGTCCTCCCACCTTGGTCCGGCTCAAACAAGAAGAGACGATGAAAGCGAGGGGAGTGGGAGTGGGGGGGGGCATTTCGTTGGCACCTTGAGTGGAGGGGGTGAGGCGGCAGGAGAGGGGAGAAAGAAAAGCCTGTGGGGTAGCGCTCCCATCACTCCTTTCTCAAGCCTGTCCTTCAGTATTTAACTTCTGAGCTCAATAGGAGGTAAAGAGGACGGAGGGAGCTCGGACACGCTGGGGTGGGGTGGGGGGTGGGGTGGGGGGGTGGCAGGGGTTTCTGTAGTCCAACGTGAGAGTAGGCACTGGGAAACAGCAAGGGTGCATGCTTTCATTAGCACTCTAAATGCTAATGAATAAGTTCATAGCTTTGAAGATGCAGCTATGTTAAATATGCATGGGTTATCCAACACATAACATAGTGAGGAAAAAACGGGATGAAATGGGAAGAGATAGGCAGAGAGAGAGAGAGAGAGAGAGAGAGAGAGAGAGAGAGAGAGCAAAAATGGAGGTGGTGGAACAAAGGAGGAAAGAAGGGGCGGAAATCCTGTCATTCCCCCCATTCTCTCTCCCCCCCCTCGATCTAATGGGCCATCCCTTCTTTTTCTCAGGGCTTCTCACCAAACCAAACTATCATCATGGTGATACTTAAGAAAACTGATGAAATGTGAATCACCACCTTAATTGTTGCAAATAAGAGTTAGCGCGAGTTTTCCTGGTGCTCTCGGCTGGCCTCCTCCCTGCAGGGACAGATGCGGAGTCAGTCATTAGTGTTAAGTCAAAAGACATTAAGCCGAGCTGCTTGTGGTGCAGTAATGACCCGGCAGTTTGAGGCGATGACAACAACAACGAGGGACGGACCTCCGTGGAGCAGAGTTTCATTTTCATCCTCCCTGCAGGAAGATGAAGTGTCGTGTTTTGGGAGAGTCAAGCACCACACAGACACGTCCCACAAAGACACACACTCAGATAAGCCGTGTTCAAAAACAGGCTTTATGAGAAGCCATCTGCAATATTTGCACGTTGGAGTTCTCTCATTTTTTTTTTAACTCTGCTGTTTGAACTCTGCAACACAAATTGAATAAATGCATGTATAATGCCGGTTAATTGACCATTACAGTATGCCGGTCATTAACAGGTTAATGGCTTCCATTAATACCTCAGTAAAAGTGACAGGGGGAACGGAGGAGCTTCTCCAATTTGATTTCCAATTAATATGTATGAGTAGACCTGTGTGAGAGAGGGAGATGATATGAAGACACATTATAGGGGCTGAGCGGAGGTGACAAAGCTATCTGATGACTTGGCTTAAAGAGGAAGTGACTGTACTATTAATGGTCTCACCGCATACACTGACAAGCAAGGCCAAAGGTAAGAAAAGGCAACTCGTTTTTTTATTGGAATCCAGTTGACAACGAACTGAAACATACGTTTAAAGCGCAGAATAAACAGGAAAACGATACTGAAATCCACAGTGAGTATTGTAAGCATCTTGGTTCCAACTTTGCAAGTTTAATTCAACTGAAGATGGAAAACTGCCAAATAACAAGAAAAAAAAAAAAACCAAACCCTGCAATGATGAAACTGTGGGCTGGAAAAGGAACAAAAGACAGCAGCATCACAGAAGAAGCTTTCGCAGTGGCTGCTGGAGGGCAGAGCTCCCTGTCAGAGAGGAGACACTCAGCCTCGCCGCACCGTGATGTGCTGTAAATCCACTGACCGGGGTAAGCAATCACACTCTGACCAGGCCTTGCAGTATGTGCAACTGCATAAAATCCAAAAGTTGCCGGGAAAGTATGGAGACATCAATTTAAGTTTACCCCTTTGGGTAAAAAACACAGCATCCACCCATCATTTAGTGCAGTAGCTCCTGAACTTTTTCCCCTGCACCCCCCCGCCTGCCCCTATATTGCCCCTGAGCGAGCCTGCGCACTCCTTTCTGATCTCTGATTTCCTAAATCACACGCAAACCTACAAACTCACAAGCCTTCAAAATAAAAGCAATGCAGGGTCTGTCCTGGACTCCAGAATGCAGGTAAGGCTTCAGTCTTCACCCAGAACTTTCAAGTGTTACTTCCTGAACTCTAGATTTTTTTAGGCACCACCTGAACAGTATTTTTCCCCCACTTCAGCAAAGAGCTTGATTATGCAACAATAAGCTCTAATGTTAATTCACAGGTCCCTAATACCAGTAAGACTGTGTTGCCATTTGATCACTTCAAATGGCTGCTCACTTAACCACAATCCACACAAGATCTCTCTCATTTGGGAGACTGTTGTGCTATTGTTTTTAGCTTTACATGCACAATATTTTTACATTGCTGTATAAACAGAGCTCACAGACCAAGCAGGTGGTCTAAAAATTATACAGAGTTGAGTGGTCGCAAAGGAACTCCTTTTATGTCAGCTATGAAAACTCAAGCAAAACAATGCAGCAATAAATGACATCCGGGTACTTTTTTACTGGTTTGGAAGCACACTTGGCTTTTCTGATGCATAGATCTGCATGTCATTCACATAAAGGGAGGATTAGAATGATTCTCCATCAGATGAGCCAGTGAGAGCCTCCAAGTGCTCAACAACAGAGGCTCCAATATGGATCCCTGGAGAACTCCACATGTGGTTTTTTTCAAAACCTCACGACATGCGATTTTTGGTTGAAATGAAAAAAGAAATCGGTCCTGTCCCTCAGATAGAGCTCCTGATGCTCCACTGTCTAATAATATTCTGAGGGGAAGGTTTGCAGAAAAAAAGGGGGGGGGGGTAAGAAAGGACAAGGAGGAATCTCACAAGAGGCTCGCAGAATCCAGGACATATGGTGTGCAAAGCTGGATAGGTGGCTGCTGAAATATGCTGATGGCAAGCAAGAGAGCCGGAGAATCCAGGGAAGTTGGATAAAAGGTTTAAAAGTTGAGTGGAATTTGCATACGTAGGCAGTGGGTTCAAAATAAGACCCTACGTTTCAGCATAAATCCTGTAGAATGTGTCATTTTGCTGGGGGAATTCTTTGATGTCAAAAACGCGGCGCTTACTGTAACATACTCTATGTAAATGATAACAACAGTGGAGCATCTCCCTTCTTTTCCCCATGCATTGATATGGCTGTTAATGACCAGCTATTTGTCTGCTCACAGTTGACAGCATTAAAGCACATTACTCCTCCATCTGTACCACTGCTCTCTGTGTTATGAATTATGCTGTTTAAATGGGTTCACTCCTTTAGAAGAGCTCTGGGCAGGGTCTGTGGAGAGGCATCTAATGGCAGATAAGGCGTAGGCTGCAAACACAGCAAAGCAACAACAGCTGTCAGAGATAGAAGAGGGGAGAGCTGAGGGAGAGAGAGAGAGAGAGAGAGAGAGAGAGAGAGAGAGAGAGAGAGAGAGAGAGAGGAGCCACAGAAGAGGGGGGAGAGTGAAAAGGGACCAGAGATAGCGGGAAGTACAAAGATGTAAAAACAAATGGAGTGTGTGAGTGGAAAATGAGAAAAAATCGGTGCTGCGCGATTCAGCCTCTCAACAAGTGAGGAGGTGTGTGGGAGAGAGCAGAACACAGAGTGACATTAGTTGTGAAGAAATCTATTGATTGCTACAGCAGCTATTATTCTCTAAGTCAAGAGACTAGAGCAAATAAAGGAGGGGGTGTGATGGATGGCGTTTGATGTGATTTAGAATATACCCTCCTCAGGGATGTGCATTAGGTGGTGATCGCATCTGGTCATTAGGATTCAGTTTTGCCTCCCAGAATATTAAAAAAAAAACAACAACATATTTTTACAAGCTGCTACGCATTTAGCGGTGGCCTTTAACACCAGTGTCAAGGCTGCTGTCACTGCTTGTGTTAAGCCTAATCGTGAGGAAGAGGAGCACGGGGTGAAGAATGCAGAAAGGAATCCATTCTTTCTTCCAGGAAAGATGTGTACTTTTCTAAACTGCTGCTGACGTGCAGTCATGCTTTAGCCCAGAGCGAGCAGAGATACGCCGAAGGGGAGAGAAAAGGGAGGCAGAACATGCACCAACAAATGAGGAGAGGGGGTGGCAGCTCAGTGTGTGGAAAGGAGGGGAGGGAAGCATTTATGTATGATGGATGAGAGGTGGAGAGGGTTGCCGACTGTCAGATGTTTCCTTTATCTCTCTTATGCGTTTTTGATACGCAGAGTGAGGAAAGGTTGGAGGGTGGAGGGGCTGACGAGCGAGGATGGAAGGCGGTGGAGGAATGAGGCGGGGGGGTAGATGAGAAGGAGGAGGAGGAGGAGGAGGAGGAGATGCTATCACATGTATTACCTGGCAGAATGTTGCCGGCACCTCTGCACGTCTTTAATGAGGCCAGGAGGAACATTATGCAGATGAGCCTTAATGGAGCGTGGACTCCAGCCCCCAACGCAGGGTCAGCGATCACCACGTCTCCTTTCTCCCTCCCTTCATCCTCCAAGCCCCCCCCCCCCCCTTCAGCCTTCAATTTGTTTGTATCCTTACCTTAACACCCCCCCTTTCTTTTTAATTTGCTCCAAACCGTCCCCCCCTTTTAACACATCCTTGTGTTCGCCTCCTTCAGCGCCACCCTCGTCATCCTATTCTTTTTTTTTCGGGGGGAGCGAGACTGCGCCATCGATCTCCACTTCAGACGCGCTCGCTGATCAGAAGATGAATAGGGCCCTCATGATGTAAAGATGAGATTCTTTGCGAGAGAGGGTGCTTTAAACCAGCATCTGGCAAGGAGAGGAAAGGGAGCGACACAGAAAACACAAGCAATGAAGGGCTGGAAATTAAAGACAGGGAGTCAAGCGTGGGATTGTACGCTCCTCAGATGGAATTTCGAGGGCCATTCCTGAATGATGCCTCATCAGGCTCCATTCGGTGCGTCATATCTAATTGCTTTTAGATCCGTTCCTATGGAAACTGCAGCTCTCTTTTAAGCTGTTGGGGGGGGGTTATCACCTTTTCTCTTGGGGGTTTGGTGCCACCATTACATGTGTGGTTTGGATGATCGCGCCACACTACAGAGGGATGAGCTCGCCGGGCCTCGGAGGACAGGCATCACAAGCGGGGAGGAGATCCGGCAGCAGAGAGTGGGATAAAAGCGGCGCGATTCCTGCACACGGAAATATCGAACGCCCAACTCGCTGTCACACGAGACAATGGAAAAACAGGGGATGAATATGCATTGGCTGGCGCACAAACATACCGCATGCATGCGTGTGATACAACACCTTTTTTTTCTCTTTTTTGCACGTACACACAAAGAGTCGATTGTACAGGCAAATCCCCTTTGGCTGACGAGAGAACGACTTCTTTATCCAGCTGCGAGTATACAGCGCGATAACAATTTCAGTTATGGACCTATCTTGGGATCGTTCCGCGGTTGTATCTGGAAGCCAAAAGAAATCAACACTAATGTGGCAATAAAGTGACTTGCCTCGAATGTTTGTTTTGTGATAAGAGTCAAGAGGTTTTACAAGGTAGAGTGGAAGCGCAGATGCTATGTGACTGCCTTTCTGCAGCTTCTCTTTCAACACAATATATGAACACATAAAAGGCAAAGAAAAATCAGATGGTGTTTTATTGTATCTGTTTCAGATCTATGGTTTTATTGTAATCGCACCATATTTTCACCGTATATTATATTTCAACCTAAAACACTTTGTGACTTTGTGAAAAGTGCAAACAAATAACTAAAGGCGCCTAATTACATGGTGTTTGTTCAGTTGTTTAGTGCACATTTTGACTCTCACTTGTCTGGCGTTTTTAAGAGTGTGGCTGGAATCGCATATCTTCTTTTAGTTAGTCATCTCCTCTTACGTATTCATTTCTCTCTATGTGCACTACAAAGGACTGCACTTATTTTGTTGCAGTGGTGACAATGACAATAAAGATATTCTATTATATCCTATTGACTTTTATAAGGGATAAATTCACACTGAGCAATGCAGTTTTAATTAAAATGTCCCCTTCAAAGCCCTGAAGCTTTTTTGTTCCTTCAAATTAAAATGACTAGTGGGGTATTGAATGTCAGGTCGGTAGGTAAATTACACCATTACAGTGTACTAGGGAGTCATCACTTAATATATTCAGTTTATTTTACATAAAATAGCATAATATTAACTTAAATGTGGGAGCAGTTGCTTGGCTGTCTTCTTACAGCTGGTACAGTCTTCCAGGCAGTCTCTGCCTCAGCAGATGTGAAGAGGATCCTTAGTGGTTTATGAGTAAACAGTATTTGTATCCTGTCTTTGCAGTGCTCCTGGCTCAAGAATCCCCCCTCTTTATGAATTATGCATGGTTCTCTAAATCATTTGTTGTTAACCAAGAGTAATGAGGCTCCTACTTAGATGGATAATGAATTTATTAATTGGGAGTCATCTTCGGTTTTTGCTGGCCTGGTAGTTATGCGTAGTTCAGTCCAGTTTTACAGGGCCAATCAGCAAGAAAGTCCCCGTCCAATCCAGGAATTTCGATCTGAGGGACTCACGGGTCACAAACAAATGTATCCAGAACATTGGAAACGGTGGCGAGAAAATGAAAACAAAAAGCCATAGTGTTTGCTGCCTCTCTCACCCTCCCCTCCCCTCCCCTCTATAAAGATGAATTCCTCTGGTGACAGCACAGCTCACATCTTCTTGGGCAGCATTACAGAGGCAGAAGGCAATCCCTCATTGTTGCAGCCCTCCTTCTTGGCCACTCATGCCAGAGAGGGCTATTGGTCTCTGTACAGCAATGCTTCATTTAATTCCAACCTCCCTTGAGCTTTCAGTACCTAAAACCACTGGGACTGAAGATGAAGGAGGAGACACGAGGGCTTTCTCGGCCCACTCCTCGCCTGCGCGCCGCCTGGTATTCCTACGCACTCCTGTGTTTTGTTGCAGGGAGTTGGTGCAGGTTGAGAGATTCAGCAACTGCTGCACACTGACGCTGATCAGTGCAATCTGTTGCAATCCATTACAGAGTGAATCGGAACAGAAAAAAAGACATGGCAACACTCTGTTTTTCGACCTCATAACGCTCGCTTTGCACCGCCGACTGACTGGCTGACCACCAAGAGTGGTTTCCAGGCACCAGGTTGCGTAAGTTTCACCTCTGTGGCCGCAAAGCAATGATTTTCACTGCTTTGCTAAGTAGATCTGTTTCATAACATCTATCTTTCCAGATGGTGTTATGGTTAAACTTCAGGGCTGGTCAGGGGTTAGGGACCTCGCTCTATGGGCCCACGGTGGTGGGACTGGGCGGACACTCTCACTTTCCCCACCTTGGGAGGGTCAAGAGTCAAGACCACCACCCAATGCTTCAACACGGCAGTGAAACACATAAACTGACTGAATGGCATCATCTGTGCTCACTCATATCAGGTTGGCAACTGAGTACCTCTTGCTTAGCTCGCACAGGCCTTGAACACTGTTTGACAGACTTGCGGTAACTGAATATTTCTCATTATCGACCATTTATTTCATACAACGACAGCACATGTGAAAGGCTTTCTGTTATTGTAACACATCGCCATACAGAGGGCAGATCTCCAGCCGTGACTCCCTCAGACAACACGTAGATCCAGTGCAACCTTTAGATGACACCGACAGTCTTAATGACTTGGTTAACTTTCTGTGTTCTCGGTTTTTGCTGTTTCTGTTGCAGGAAAGGTCAGACGCAAGCACTGCTGCTCGCGTTAATGATCAATATCTGTGTGGCGTGATTGTTCTCAAAAGACTAACTCTGCCTCTCGCTTGGGAAAATTACAATGCACGCTCGCCTTGGCGATAGAGATAGGTTGTATTCTGCTATACAGAGATGTAGTTTGTCTTCTAAGGGTCAGACAACATACAGGTTAAAGGTGTCTGCATAGAAACATGCAGCGCACAGACATGCCTTCACGGCATTCTCCATTTATTTCTCTATTTTTTTGCCGCCTTTTGTTCACCTTTCTTTGAAGCGTTCGCTCTTTATTCGCTCTGTGGTAACCGTCAAGAGTCAGCGGCACAGATAAGCTGATGCTTGAATTCCCCGTAGCCCCTCATCATGGCTCGCTGCCTTATCAAGGTCAAGAGAGCGCTTTGCAACACTTACAGCATTTTATCAGCATATTATCTAAATGCAGAGGAAGACGTGGAAACAGGCTGGTGGGCTGAAATCCACTGGCAGCACTCATTAAGCTGTACTGTTTTTGATGACAGGCCACGAGTAAGTTTAATGTTACTTAGGCTGAAGCTCTTACCACAAAGACCTGAGGATCATTACCGTGTAATCTTCAGCTCCTAATCCCCCCACCACCACCACCCCCCTCCCCACCATCTTGGGGTGGACCAGCCTTGCTAGCTAACCTTGTAGCTACGCCTGTTCCCAAGCAAATCCTCAACCTTGACGTGGCTTCAACAGGAGCCTCTCTGGAGGCTTAGCCCTGTCCTGGACTTAAAACATCAAAAGCACCATTCTTCCTTGCTCTTTCTTCAAGCAACAAGCAAAAGGGAAAAAAAATCAATTGAAATGCACACAAATGCACAACTCATCGTAGAACACCCAGAGGATTGGCTATGTATTCATTCCAACTGTATTCACTGCTTCTCAGTCCCAGTGGTTGAACTGAGCATAAAATAGTTAACAGTATTTCAAGCCACGGTGATAATTGCTGGGCTTTTTTTTGCAGAGCCAATCAAGAGGGCGGTTAATATAATGGAAATTAAAAACAAAACTGCTTCTTTGATGTCTGTCTTCTGAGCTTGACAACAGGGGAGTGAAGGTTAAAACCCGACGAGTGCAGTCTTTCAACTAGAGACTCTTTAGAAATCACGCGCGGCATAACTCCAGGAAATATGAGACCGATCTGGACAAAAAAAAGGAGAAAAGCCTCGTTATGTTTTTTAATAAGAGCGAAGCCTTTACGGAGACGGGCGCACGAAGATATTTGTGCGGCTGAATGTCATAACGTGAGGCTGAGCTTGTTTCTGGAATGAAACGGTTTGGATTTGTAAACGTGGGAAATTAGCATCCAGGGCGTTCAATGCGATCGATGTCAGCTAAACGACTTAAAAACACGCGCGAGGCAGGTAAAAGGGAATTGGTTCTCAGCTGCCTCACCTGGATGAATAAAGGTCAGATAAAATATCATCATGTGTATTGGTGCACTGTTAAAAATGTCAAACAATTTCACTGCAAACCTTTTTTATACACTATTTTGTCCTGCTAGTAAAATCATTATTGTTGAGTTGTACAATTTTACAGAAATTAAAGCGATAAATCCTCACTATTTAGATAAATGTGTATAAATAGCCTTTGTTTAACGAAGGCAGTGCTTTAATTTTGCATGCAAAAGAAAAAATTCACTTGATTGACTCACAATCACCGCTCAATGTTTGCTTCATGACCAGCTGTAAATTAGTTACATACAGGTTTGAAGCTATATTACCCAATTACAAATACAAGTTGATTCTGAGGGAATGAATGAGTTTTGGATGCAGGTTCTTGTTAGATAATTTAACCATTGAAGTAAAGCTACAGTGAGTGAACCACTTTGAAAATAAATGAATAAAATTCAGTAAAAATCGTAGGACTGGAAAGATGACGTTAATTCCCCGCCAGTTTTCTGACATCAACGATAAAAATAATTAATCTGAAGTTATTTTCCTCTCTGTCTCTTTCTCCTCCTACAGCCTGAGGCGGTGACGTGTCATGTCAGCAGCGTTCTTGATACGAGTGTGACCTCAGTGCGGTGAGTCTCCACAGGATCCATGTCTGCAAAGTGCGAGGCGTTGAGTCAGTCCAAATAGCTTGCAACGGGTCAGTGGGCCTGGGAATTGGGAGCATGACTGGGAGTTACACAACAGTACGACACAAATTAAAGGAAGGAACTGCTGCACAAACAACTTCCAGGGTATTTAGCGGACGCCGCCGAGGAGGGATAAAAGGCTCGGCGCATGAACACGGCCTATGAGATGAATATCAACTCTGATTCAACGTCTTATATTTACCCCGTTACACATCTGACTCATACGATGTCGACGTGCAACCTCTTCAGTTCATCGAAAGGTTACTTCGATTGTCCACTTTGGATGCGCGGTGGAGAAAAAACCCTCTCCCTGACTCTGTCCAGCGGAAAATGCTGCAATGCGGAGATGTTTTGGGTTTTGCATTTGGCTTCATGCTCCAAGCACCCGCAATTCTATGAGGCAGGAAACATCCACAGACAGATCACATTGATCATAATTAACACATGGCCAGTAAGCAGTAAATCTTCATTTTTTCTTCCTCGAGTGAAGCCCTCTGAAAATGATTAACGCCACTGACTTTTGAGTACAAATTTAGGAGTGTCTTCACCAATAAATGAAAATGCTCCAGAGTGAACAGCATGGGAGAGGAGGGGGGGGAAAACAGTTTGAGGAAATAAACACAAAATGTTTTGGATTTTAAAATCACAGCAGGAGGCGGTGAAGAGTAAGTGCTCTCTCCAGAAGAAAATAATACATTTTTAATTATCTTTTCTGACAAAAGAGGCCTGATGCCCTCCCAATATGCTTCCTCGCAGCCATCACAGGCACGGATCCCCGACGGTACAGTCATTCACCTTCACTTCAGCTCCAGCTCCACCCGCCCACTTCGCCCAGACAGACTATTTTTGTTGCATTAGCGTGAGGCTACAGCGGTAAAGGTGCATACATCAATTAACATGGCGAGGACCGGTTCCAGGAGTTGGTGGTAAGTTCGCAGGTTCAGCCAAACAGCGCTTATCTCCAGCTGGCAGCTGGACGTGGCAGAAATAACTCAATTTAATACCCATGGCTGTGGCGTGATAATAGGCGCACCCTTGTCACGATGGGAGACTTCTCACCTCTTTAACCCTGTCGCTCCGGCTCTCGTCCCGACAGCTGCCGGGCGGTTTGCTGAAAGCGGCAAAATTCATATTGTGCGTTCTCACCCATCCTTCACCCTCCCCATAGTCAATCATGTCGGAGCAAACATTTCCAGCTCCGCTCTGCTCCACTTTAAGACAACGAGGCCGAGTCGTCCCCGCTCGGAGCCAGCAGGTACCAGAGCGGGGGCTCGACTCGCCGCAGTGCCACGCGGCCATGACTCGGAGTCCTGCAAGAGACGCCGAGGTTCTGGAGGAGCTTTCATTAAAGGAACCACGATGAAGCCTCTCAGGATGAAAGACAGCTCTGTGACTCACAGCCAATCTCAGTCTGTCGTATGATATTTGGCTCCAGACACGAGGGCTCACCCACAGTAAAGCGCAGAACTTCGAAAAGCCACAGACGAGGAGCCTGCCAGCTCACTGCGACTGAGCTCCTCCGAGTTTCTGGTGACGGGGCGTCGGAACGGCGACACTCTGTCCCTCTGTTTGGGATTTAATCCAGCGTGAGAGCAAAATCAACAAACACACGCAGCACCGTGATCGGCGTTTGATACCAACGAAAATAGTAACACGCTTATGACTCCCGTTGGTTTCGACGACCTCTTGACTTCCACTTTAATGGAGTGAATTTGTCTCGTCTCATGATTTTTAAGGTGCAAATTGTGCCTCACTGAGGGGCAACAAACGACTCCAAGGGGCCACAAAAGCAGGATAAATAGGTGAGAAAAATACCCGATAAACAAACTTATGCTGGTCTCGTGGCAGAATGCACGACAGTGTTTAGCATCGACAGTAAGAGAGGAGACAGAGTCTGGAAAAAGCAGCGAGCACAGTCAACTCTAACGAATCCAGTATATTTCTCTTAGAAATCACACATTCACCCACTGGCTCTGATGTCCACCAACATAATCCCACTCCAACAAGATCACAAGCACACTCGTGCACTTCAAGAGAGACAAAGGCAAGTGCCAGGCGTCCACAGCAGGGGGGCTGGAGCCAATCCTAGCTGACAGTGGCCGAAAGGCTGGGTCACCAGTCTGGCACGTGGCAAACAGAGAGACGGGCAGACAAACGCACAGTGACTGTGGTGAGAGAACATGAAGGAGACGCACGCAGGAGCGTGCAGAGAACGGCTCTGAGCTCAGGATCAGACCGGACCCTCGTCGCTGTGACACAGCAGCACTAATCACTGCACCACTGTGCCACCCTGACAGGAAGCGACAACTTCTAACAGTCACGTCAGGTTTTAATATTTCAAAGGACTTTTCCCAAAATATTTTGGAACGTCTTGCCGCCGTCCATTGACGCGAACCTCCTCGTTACTGGCCGTGCATCACTTGGAACAGCTCGGCAAGATAATTCAGTTGACTGGCAACCGCTCCTCACGTGGTGCATCAATCAATAATCTAATGTACCAGGAAAAAATTACCCACAGTGGGTTTTTGAGTGGTAGCTCTCGCTGCGCAGTATTTTTTTTTCTCTCCTGCTCATTCGTCATTCATGGACCACAAAACAACCTCCCCGTGATTTAAAGGAGCGACCGACTGTGACAGAGATGTGACCAGAAATGAACTGTGCTCATCATAGATAACAATAATACGCAACAAACAAATAAATAACCATGAAAAGTCATTTCACTGCCTTGTAGCACACAGAAGATCTGCTGTTCAGCTTAGTTACGATGAGATAATAAGGAAAGGGGGCTGGTTGTTGTCGCCTCTTTCTCCTCCACCACTTTGTATTTGTCTCCGACTCCTCCACAGACACACTCGATAATGGTTATCCAATTCAGTGATGATTAGAAGGCATAATGGGGTTCAGTTTCACGCTCTCCCTGTGCTAACCACAAACGAGTGTGCTCGCTGGTGTCGTACAGTGAGGGGGAAGAGATCCTCCTAAGTGAATTAGTTTTGCCAAGTTGGATGTGGAGCAGCTCCTGAGCTCCATTTCATCTCGCCGTGCCACAAAACAGGAGATCAAACAGAAGCTGCGTACTTTAAACAGCAGCAGCTCGAGATCGGCCGATTTCAATGTTTCATTTCTCCTGGACAATTTGCGCCGAGCAACAACGGAGCGATGATTCAGAGCTTCGCCGCTCGGCTGCAGAGTTTTTGTTCGGCGAAGAAAAAGACAGCAGCTTAAATCACAACGTCTGAGATTAAAGTTTACCAATTGGCAACACAAACACAATTCGGAGGCAGTTATTTCGTGTCTGTGTTGTGGTAAAAAAAAAAAAAGAAAAAATTCTCCAGACTAAATTCCAGCACAGTCGCCACATAGGTTCGAAAACCACTGACACACTTGGAGCAACTGCATCACAGCGAATCCTTTGAAATCAAAGAGACTTATTTAATTATAAACATGTATGTTCTGTTCTCATTCGTTATCTAACTTTACTCAGTTGTGTGTGGAGAGATCAGAAAAGAGTGATTGCTCCATCTTCACCCCAGAGCTTTCTAGGTTTAAAGTCAGCCTGAAGGGGTCAACAGGCCTCGTGGCACTGTGTTTATTATTGAAGACAGTGAAAAGCAGTTTGTCATATCACAAAATATCCGCTGGCAGACTGTCATGGCAGCTGTCTTTTATACAGTAAATTAGAAAACCAAGCTGGCAACAGCCCACTTGAGCTGAAACCTCTTTGACTCTTGGAGTCTCGCTGTCTTGTGCTCGAACAGAAACAAACACGTTTTTTTAAAAGATGAAAAAAAAACACAACAAGCAGGCGCACAACCTCAAAGACCAAAGATCATCTGTAAAAGTCCATCCGTCTTCTCTATTCATGAAGAAGTGTTCGTTTTTAAAGTATATCAGCTACTCAGATCATTTTCAATCAGCACAAGAGCAGGCAAGTGCACACAAGCTTTCAAAATAAAGGCAGCAGGTCATTTTCTGGCTTTGATATGGAGGGTTAAAATGACTCTTCACCTCTGAGGATCAAAGAAAAACAAAGCCTTGCAGTGTAGCTCACACAACATGCTACAAGAAGTGACCCAGCTGGAAGCCCATGATATCTGTCAGGACCACGCATGGAAAAGTTCAGCAATGACTCTGCACTTGCGTAAAGCAGCCGTCTGAGCGAAACTCTCGTGTCAGCATGAAAGAACATTAACTGTTACAGCACCAAGGCACATGGCTTGGCACTTGATGAAAAGCAAGGGGAACATTGAAGGTATTACAATCTGCTATTCACTGTCTCTTCCAGATGTCATGGCAACCCATTCAGCACATGGTGAGAGTCACTCAAACGCGCTGATGTAAAGGAGGAAGGTTTTGTTGATAGAAAACTGTGGAATGGCTGAAAGCAGACTTGAGCGATTATGGGGACCAAGGCTGATTTCGCTCATTTGGGAAAGCAGTCAGCGAACACTCACCGACAAGGCAGGCAATAAACAATTATCTTCAGCCTTTATCTGAGTGATTACGAGCCGCTAATTTACCTGAGAGCAGCGTGGAGCACGGCTCCAACCTGGGCATCGACCCAAAGTACAGTTTTTTCACTTTTCATTGCCAGAACGATCCCGGTGGATGTGTTTCAGCTTCACAGAGACGCCCACAGACCACAACGTACACCGTCCGTCAGCCTAAGAGCAGCCTGCACCCCCGTGCTCCTGCAGCCTCCGAGACCACCGGCACCTTTCTCTGTGGTCTTTCACCTGGACTAAACCCGAGTACAACCCGGTGTTAAAGAACCAGATGGTAATGGAGGTTGGACGACTGCAGGGCCGGCTCTCTGAGCAGTCACAGACCCCGAGTCCTGAACCGGCCAGCTGAAACTTACCCTGCTTAAAAGCCTCCATTAGACAACTTTGAAGCATGGCTGCAGCCAGGAAAGGCAATGCTATGACTAATGCAATTTCACGCACGACAGTGGTCTGTGCAGCTGAATTTACACTGGGTCCCACATGTTGGGGGGGGTAAGGGGGCTGGGAAAGACAGACAGAAGCAGCAATACGGCAGACATGAGCAGGGAGACGAGAAAGGCTGAGGCGGCAAAGATGTTTCACTACGCCAGATCAAATTATCGAACTCCATTTGCAGTGTTATCATTGTAGATTAACATTTTTATGAGTGTGTGAAATTACCCATGAACATCTATTGCCATGCGCTAGAATGGGGCACATGAGGTCCATTCCCTGAATGGAGATGGTGAGAGAGCGAGAAGCAGCTTTTCCACATTGCCCGGCTTTAAGGGTCTCTCTCTCTCTCTCTCTCTCTCTCTCTCTCTGTCTCTGTCTCTCTCTCTCTCTCCCTCTCTCTCTCTCTCTAGAGAGAGAGAGAGAGAGAGAGAGACTGTTGCAGGTGGAAGCGTCGAGCAAAACTTTCTGTCAGCCTTTTAAAAGAACTTGAGTCCTCAGAGGGACCGAAGTCCGATTTCAAAAAAGTAG
>JAUESF010000047.1:3060135-3086419 GCA_032274765.1 Malacoctenus tetranemus
TACGAGGAGCCCTGAGCATCAGTGACTTGTGAAAAGGCTATGAAAAAAACATGGTGTCAAAGGTTAAAGATTCCCCGAATACAAATAACATCCCGTCCCCTCCCCCACATCAGGAGAAATCAAGCAAGACCCTGTAAATCCAAGCTGAAAACTGAGTAAATTATACAAGGATCGTTGGCGCTCAAGGCCCAGATTTTTCCCATTAACATAAATATGATACCCAGCACTACATTCTCCCTTGTTGCACTCAATAAATCAAAGTACCCCTATATTCAAGGAGCTTCATCTGAATATTGTTAGAAACCCGTCGCAAGATAATAAGATGTCACTAAAACTGGTGGCGAAAAAAAAGAGAGAATAACAGATGCCTGTAGGTGCAGCTCGCTCTGACGTAAAGACGAATGGACACGTGTGACTGGACTCGCTCCCATGGAGAGCAGAGAAAAAGCCGAGGTGAGCGAGAGCCAGAGTGGTTCCTGTGACGTCGCGGCGCTATAAATACGGTGCTCCAAAGGCCATATTGACATTTAGGTGCTGATTTATCTGAGAGTCTGGTTCTGGTTTATGAGGTCTTCACCACTGTTCACAGGCAGATGTGACGCTATCGAACCCTCCCTTCACCACAATTGTTGGCAAGTAGCTCATAATGGGGACAAAATGTCTTTTTTTATTTTGCTTGCAGAGAGAAGAGGTTGATGGTATAATGGCACATGTGTGAGCTCCAACAGCCATGTAGTGAAAGGGGAGTTATTCGGCTGTGATTTATTTTGAGCTTTCACATGATTGACAGCTGAACGAGATGGACACAGAAATGTGTTTGAACGTGAGGTAATAAATCAGTGAGTTGCAAATAAACGAGACAATATGTTGCTCAACAATCGACAGAACAACAACAAAATGTCACAGAAGCCAAAACACAATTAAAAGCTATGAATTTTTTTTTCTAAAAAAGACCTTTTCTATTTCCTTTTTCTTGGATTGTGTGAGTGTAAAAGCTCATCGAACACGGGTGTGGATCAAACAAAGACAGGTCCTCACAGCTGCATCCTGGTGTGCTTTTCTTGCAGTGTGAAGGGATGAAGGGACCTTCACGGGATCCAAGACAGAGTGAAAACCAAAGAGGGGAAGTTTTGTGGAAAACCTTGATTTTTTTTTTCTGGTGTAACCACATCAACACTTCGTGGTCTTGAGGTTTTTTAAGTTTCTGTTTTGGCCAACGAAAGTGCTCGGTTGTTTATTCTGTATCTCCCACTTTCTCTCTCTCTCGAGGCTAACACTTGTTTTGGCCGAACAACTTGTCAAATGAGCAGAAGTGCAGTCCACTTATCGAGGTGCAGCGTGGAAGGGAGATGATCCAGGGGACTCAGCATCCTCTGGACCATCCTGGTGAGAGAACACTCTTAGTTTCCATCAATAAGCATCTCTCTGCTACTGTCAGCATGCTGTGAGTTCATCTCACACTTTCAGCAGCTTCATGGTGTCATCTGATGATTTAATGGCTCCTTGCAAGAATTGCAAAACATCCAGATTATGCAGCCTCTTTCAGCTGAACTTCAGGAGTGAATCAGTCATTTGACCGGCCCACACACTGCTGACAGCCGACTTGATATGTCACTGCAACACTGCATTATATTTGAGATACGGTCCTTCGTCTTCTATAGTGCTTTTCTCTGCGAAGTGTCGTGAGGTTGGAGGAGTCGATCCCAGCCTACAATGGCTGAAGGAAGGTTACAACCTGGACACCCTTCATACTGTAAATTAGGACTATTAACTACCACAACTCAGCCTAGTCAAAGGAGACAGTTGAAAACAAGGAGAGAGATACTTTCGAAAATTTGAAGTTACTTTATATTTGAATTAAATAAGTAAGTCGAGTACTTTTTGAAAACAGTAGCTTGCTCGTCAACATTTCTAACTCACTCAACTCAAAAGAAGATTGTAATCGACTTCTGCTGCACTAGTGTTTTTCTCCAATTGATCGCTGTGACTGAAATCTTACTTTGGTTTGTGTTTGACCCACATCACCATCTCCACAATGAGTGTTTCCACTCTTAAAAGAGAAATACTTGCCATGAGCAAATCTTTAATTCTAAAAAAAAAAAAACGTTCTCTTTTTCTCGTTTGATTTTCATTAGTGGATTTCTTTGCCATCACTTTGTGATTCAAGCTTTGGCCATTGTCAGCGAGGTCACGCAGTTCTGCACTGAGACAAGTTTCGCTTCCGCTGCCTCCGGCGACCACTGCTGTGGCTCTCGCAGTGTTTACTCTATCTCCCCTCTCTCTCTGGCTCGTCTTCATTATGCTGCCAGGAAGCATATGGCCGTGTGCTGACATAGTAATTATATACATTTCCACCCCCATCTTTTATATTCGCGAGCAGCTTTTTGTACGTGTTGACTCGTTTGTGATCCAACACGAAAGAGGTATTGCGCGTTCGTGTCGAACATGGACAGTTTGAGATTTAATAGCTTCGGGAGACGCCGAACTCAGAAAAGGTCAACACGAGACGATTTCAATAAGCCAACTGTCTTCAGGGAAGCATTTCTTTTCTTGGTGCTGATATTCAGGTGATACAATTCTAATGTTCAAGACTCAAAGTGTTAATAGGATAAACAAAACCCTGAGAAGAAAACTTTTCTCTTGCTTACAGGTGTTGAACATCACTGACTTTTTTCCAAAAGCGGAGCACAATGGACATTTGTTATATGCTGACACGAATGCGTCGTACAGGCAGAGACATTGTTGCTGTCGTTCCACCAGAAGGTAGTGAATTATTCACCGTTGGGTTGGCAGGCAGCCTGGGTGGCGATGAAAGTCCTGGCTTCCACCCCAGGAAGGCTGAAAGGGCTGGGAGGGAAACAGCTCGCCGACCCTGCGCCCCCCCCCCTTTCCACCGCTGCGAGCAGCGCATGCGAGCTCAGAATCGTCAGTGGTCGAGCTGCAGTTTGTTCATTAACTGTCCCTTGCTGGGTGACAACATGCGGTCAGTGTCAATTAGACAGCGGCGGCAGAACAGGTGGGACTGCGAGCGCTGGGAGGAGAAGAATCATTAGGGTGAGAGATGGATGCCAGGGAGCGCCGCTGCTACATGTGAGGTTAGGGACTGATGGGATGAGCGGTTACGGGGTTTCTGCCACGGCACTTTGAGGAAATCTCACAGTCTGAAGACACCAAACACACTGCGACTTTGCTTGATAAAATAAAAGCAGCTCTTGTGGATGGGAGTGTTTTTTCCTGCACTGTAATTCCCAGTCACTAAACTGTCTTTTATCCTCAGTGTTTTCCCAGAGTGTCCCAGATAATGTGACAACACTCCGGCTCTTATTTCATGTCTGGCTCAAAGCGATGGCAAGCACGGCACTCGCATTTCTGCTGACTTCACATCGGAGCACGTCGGGGTGTGCTGGTCCTTAAAAGGGGGCGTGGCCAGGTGCTGTGGCAGCACTTTGTTATCTCGAGGCAGCAAGAAGCGACAGTGCAGTGTTTACTTGTTCTTTTAGGGGAGCAGAGCCCCGTGCACCTATTGTAGTGCAGGCCTCACAATGTGCATACTTTGTTTGTTCCGCCAAGGGTTTCGACAAAAGGTTATGAGGAGCTGATGATGTGTTTGTTGCTTGCAGCCGTTTGTGGGAGTCTTTACTCGGAGTTGATTAAATGCCTGCAGCATCGGACAACAGCCTGTGCATCGCCGAAGAAAGACGGAGACAACAAATGTAACATCATTGTTTGCCTATAAAATACCCCCGACCAAAGGACACCATCAGCCATTGTTTAGACGCGGCTTATTTTGTGTACTTTTTCTGCCTTATTCACTGCTGAGCTGTCATACTGAAACTGTGCAGGAGTTGTTTCCATTGCTTTGTCCACTCAAAATTTATTGGCGTCTTGGAGACATTTTAAACATAAAGCTATGACCAAGGCTGTAAATTATTTAAATTCACAAAATCTTAACATTGAAAGCGTCAGTTTTCCTTGAGCAAAGTTCCTGATGTCAGCACTGTGCCTCAGTCACCATTCAATGAAGTGGATGAGTGAAGTCAAACACGATTTCTTCCTGCATTGTGATTGACTTTTTTAAAAAGGTGCTGTCCTCCGTTTCCACTTGTCATTAGCGGCACACCATGCACTTGATGCTACATCCTGCACCGGTTGCCACCACTCGTGGGCAGACGAGTTGCTAATATTAGACCGAGCTGAAATGGACTCTTAATGAAGTGTTGAATTTTATTGCCTTGATCCCAGGAGAAATAAGGACAAGAGGTGTGAATGTAACAGCAGCCGGACATTTAGCAGGATCTGAGAATGAAATGTCACTAAATTAATTCAGCATGTAAAGACATAATACTTTTAACCATACAATCCCCTTTCTAATGCCAAAAACTGTGTCTCTCAAGACCGTAGCATTCTGGTGCAAAGGTCAACAATACGACTGCATTGGCATCATCAAATCAATCATAAGTGTTCACACAAAACAAATGACTATTCGCAGTGGTTTACGACCTCGTGTACTCATCAAGCTTGCGTTTTTCTAAGACTGTCTTTTCATGGGCGACTTCAGACGAGTGTTATGCAAATGAGTATGTAAATAAAGTTGGATGTGCATTTTCAAAGTCCCAACAGCAGCTGCATGAACGCAGCATCCTTCGGGGCTCGCAGCTGTTTGTAGCGAACGGCGGTGTATCCAACAGTTTACCTATTTATACCTTCCCCCTGTTACATACCGTCAACCCTCCACGTCTGTGACGCTACGCGGATGTGTGACACTCCTGTGAAGTGTGAGTCGGAGAAAACGGGAGCGATGCATTCACAATGTGGTTACATGCTGCTGAAACGTGGAGGCAGACTTATTCCCGTGTCTTTTTCTTCTTCTGAACTACCAGGGGCACATAATATCACAGCTCCAATATTATCACAGAAACAGAAATGTTTACATGTATAAAATCTTTAAAACTCTTTAAACTTATTTGTAGGACACATTTTGTTTTATTTGACAGAGGAGGTGAAAAGTAAAATTTGACAAAAGTGTCGATAAAAGAAACAATAAAGCTCCATCATTTGACTTTTTGTGGTTAGTTTATGAGTGAGAGATTTCCAGCTAGCCAGGCTAAATCTAAGTCTTGGCCTAAACTCAGTAGTTAACTGTTTGAATTCTAATTGCTTGTAGTCTTACTTTACAGGAAACAATCTTTTTTGACCTTTTTTTTTTTTAAATCTTGCAACACCTCTCACCAAAACTTCTGGGTGACTCTCAATTTATCTCAGGATAGAAAAAGTGTTAAAACTTTGCGGCTGCCTTTCTTGTGGTGAGCGTCAGCTTTACCGTTAGCTCAAACTCAGTCAGTGGCGTTGTTTCCAAAAAAAGACAGAAAGGGGTTTTTTCACAATGTGCGAGAGAAGAAAAAAATGAAACTTGCACAGAAGTGTTTCAATCCTCAGCTGCTGCATAATCCACTTTTCCACAGTGCATCCGTCTGCTCGCTATGTTACAAACAATCATAGCTTTGCCAAAGTACAGCTAAATACACTGCTTCTGTGTCATGCTATTGCAATCCTGGAAGCTGTGAGGTATTTTGGTAACTCTTTGGAACATATTGAGCGTACAGATGGACAGCAGGAAGGGGATTATGCTGCAGAAGGCTTCTGAGAAGTTTGTGTGGATTTATAGATATACATTTTTTTATACATTCCTGGATGCTTGTCGACATGGAAATCCATGTAGGATACGAGTTGGGGGAAAATACTTGCTTCGAGTACACAACTTGTCACGCATAATCAGTGTTTGCATTGTGTTAATTCCCAGTCTCGCTCTATTTCTGTGGTACACAGAGCACATTCTGAGTTCTTTCTGTCAACACAAGTTTGATTAAATCAAATATCCTCTTAAAACGAAGGGAAAAAGTATTCTCAGAGAAATCAAAAATGTGCAAAAAGAAGGGTTAATCGCAGGTCATCAGAACAAGAAATTTTCAAAAGGCCCCATGTAAACTCTCTTGCCACTCATTAATTATTCACATCCCCAAATACCTTAATTACACATGCATGCATCCACACATTCACACGTATGCGGACTTTCCCCCCTCGGAGAATCTAATCATCGCCAGTCGTAACATGTAGTTCACCTCCTCGGGGGGAGAGAAAGCCTCCCTAAATAAGAATGTCTCTGTAATGAGATTTTTCTGATGGATCTTCCACGTTGAGACTGACCTTGTTCGGCACCTTACCCTCATTTAAACCACCGATCCATCTGTGCGATCAGGACGGAAGATTTTTAATTAAATGTGCGATAGCAAAATTGGAATACTTATCTTGGTATTTTTTCATTTTCCCCTTTGAGCTCGAATTCCATTATCTTTGTCTCAAGAACTGTCAAAGCATCAAGATCTCACCTCATGCGACAGGACTTTAATACTCTCTATAGAGCCACTGACTGCTGCTCGGATGAGGAAATTAAATGCTCAAAGCATCCCTCAAAGTGTGGCGAGATTCAAACAAACTGCACCTCCCTGCCCTCACGCAGGCATTGTTTTTCATCACTGAACCAGAAAAGAAGCATGACTATGACATTTTCTACATTGTTAACAAGGCCCGATTCATGTCATCGCCTTTGGCAAGAATTGTCCTTTGTGTCTACATAAGGAGGTCCAAGAGGCCTTCCTACATACTGTACATCCAATAAGAGCTGGAGGGAGATAGAGCCAGTGATAACACAACATTACCATTTCTGTGACATAACAAGGACTGTGTTTGGCTGCCGTACTGTGAATGGAAAAGGGGTCATCATCTCTTAATCAGTCATTTTCTGCAGTGCTTATATCGTCTATGGCCACGAGGGGTGCTGAAACTGATCCGAGCTGACATTGGGTGAAGGCAGGGTGCACCCACAGGTCACAAGTCCATCACAGGGCAAACACAGAGAGACAGGCCACGACACACAATCACCTCCACAATTACCTGCACAATTCAGGGTCATCAATTGACCTTACATGCAGGTTTTTGGACTGTGGCAGGAAACCCTTTAGACACTTAACAGCTGCCATACTCATCCGGCGCTCTTAGAGAGGGATTAGTGAAGAGGGGGTTCCTCCATGCATTGCAATCTATAGTTTGACCCCAGGGTGGTGCAGGAAAGTATACACCCGATGTTTAAACAATACCATTTCCTTTCCGTAAAATGATTGAGCATGACTACATTATACCAACTTTGTCCAACACAGAGAGCCATAAAATCACAGTTTAAAGTCGCCAATAAACCCAAACACACCAAATGTGAATTTGCATGAAAAAGCTTAAGTAACTCCAGAAAATTCTTGAGGAGAACAAGCAAACTATTGAGAAAAGCTCAGAGCCTGGAGTCAACCTTGGAAGCTGCAGGGGGCTTGGATTGCTGTGCTATTGTAGTAACCACCCAGATGCTTGACCAACAACACTGTTCTCGTTACACTTCCCCCTCTATTGTCCCTGCACTGTTCGTTTTGTCAGCATGAAAGAAACATGTCCTACATGTATTCATAATCCATCTTCATTATTCAGTAGGACAGAAGGGATGATGAACACCAGCAGGCCTTCTCGCCGATCTTCCCACCGTTCTTCACCTCCCCTCCCAGCCCTTCACATCTTCTCCTGCTGCCCGCTGCCCTCCAGAGCTTGTAAATCTCACCAGTAAATATTTCATCAGGGTCGCACTGTGTCCCCCGCCTTCTCTGCTGAGGTTAATGGAATTCAGAGCATGCCTTTGCCATCAGGATCGCTCTAATTAAATCAGGTGAGGGATCCTCCTGGTTTACACTTACGCCTGCCTGCTTACTCAGTGCCACACTTTCCACGGATACCTCAGGAAAACACAGAGAAGGACTGTCCTATTAATTGATGAGAGAGGAAAATCTGAAATTGTTCTTGAAATGGATTTAGGGCTGTTTTTGTCCCTGAGCACATTGTTAGCTGAAAGCGCCCCGACTAATAGCTTCAACAAGTCATTCAGACAAGAGCGTCTTTTCTTGTGTCAGTGTTTCCAAAGCCATTAGCTGCACTGGGGTCTATAGATACAAGTGATGATGTGAAAGTCACTCATCACTTCCAATGAGCTGAGGAAAGAAAACACTGATTTGCATGTGACAGTGATTTATTTGGTCCAATGAAACGCCGCAACATCCTCAGTTTAACTCCTGCTTTTGTTCACATTCCACAACTATCAAACCGTCTCATTGACCGGGGAGGCAGTAAGGGACTGTGTGACGTTTTCCATGCAATATTGTGGAGAATACTGTGGGGTTCAAACACGGGGCTGCTTCGTCCACACGGGTCATGGTGGCAATGAGGAAAGCGGGGGCACCTGGGACATCACTGCCCCCTGCAGCTTCTTCCAGCGTGTCCTTGGGGACCCAGAGAAAGTTCCCAGTTAATCCAAGTGGGATATTCCAGTGGTTTCTCTTCTGACCTTGGAGCCTCGCTCGGGTTGGCTCGGCTCGATGCATCTCCATTGGGAGGCGACCAGGAGGAACCCTGAACAGCCCGAACCATCACAAACTAGTTCCTCTTTGTACGAGTGCTGCACGTTGAGTCTCTCCACTCTCTGATGTAAGAACTCATTTGAAGGAGCTTCGTGCATTTCATTACAAACGTGAGATGATAGTGATGATATAAAGCACAACAAAGGTACTACAAGGAGACAGATCAGAGGAATATCCCCCGTCCCTCCGAAACTATCAAGAGGTTGGTCGTCCATTATCAAAGCGACTAGAGGTTAGGGAAATGTGAGGAGAGATCAATTCTAGAGGGACGACTGTAGATGTTTTATTTTAGCTGGTATAATCCAAGAGAGACTGTTTTAATTTCCAGATGCCCCACAGCAGTGACCCAAAATTAATTGTTCCTTTTGCTACAGAGGGAGACCCCCCGAGACCAACGGGGGGAACATAGAAGGAAAAAAAGGCCTGGGTAATTACACAAGTGTAGAGCACTTTTCTATGGAGTGGGACTCTTGGTGGCCATGGATTATGTGAATTTAATGGAAGAGAGAGCTGACCTGAGGCTAAGCAGGGGAGAATTAGAGTGTTGACATACAGGACTGCTGAGGCTGAGGAGGCTCTCTCAAATCAGTCGTGGCAGCAGCCCAGGCAATTTAACAGGGTGTCTTTTAGGGAAAAACACAATTTATTGTTCGTCGTTGTGAGAACGCTGCAAATGTTTCAGAGTCAACGAAAGGGCACATATACAAGTGGAGCCATTTTTCCCCCAAAGAAACAAATTTGAGATGCTAGTGCAGTTGTTTAACCTCTTTAACATCCTGCTTTTTCCATTTGAGACGGTAAATATCAGCAAATTGTTCACCTAAGTGTTGAGAAATTTACTGATCGTGAATTTCTTTGAATGTTCTTGAACTCCATTGAATCAGTTTTTATTCATGATCATTATTGTTGATGCTTTTTAATCAATTTGACTGATTCAGATTAATCTACCAACAGATTTTTTAAGAAAATGACACATTTGTCTCCTCTTTTTGTGAAATAAAATAATGTTTAAAATATACAACAATATCTAAAAAGAAAATCTAAAAAAGCAATCCGGAAACATAAAACAAATAAAAAATAAATAAATAAATCAAAGCAAAAACCTGTGTGTGTGTTTTTTTTGTTTTTTTTTTTTAACCAAATGGATGTTAGTGGATTGGAGCACATGTATGACAATCAGGATCACATCATAGTTTGTGCTGAACTGCAACTCACCCTTGTGGTTTCTAATATCATGTCTGCCATAACAACCCAATTACACTGTGAACTTCCCCAGGTGCTTGAACCATCTCAGTAACTCTGGATCATTACCTGTGTTTCAAAGGGAGGCAGCAGGATCTAAAATTAGCCCTCAGTCTCAGTTCCAGGCACCAAAATACAACACAGACACACTGTAACTATAAGACAGAGTCATAAAACACCCACAAGATTGTTGCTACTTTGAAGGTTGGCGCTGCAGAACTTTCAGTCTTTTGTTCAAACTTCTCCTTTGCTTCCGCTAATTAAATCCGCTCAAACATCACACCGCACTAAATAATAAAACACAACAAATGAGAACATTGTTGTTTCACTGCTTTGTTTGTAATTCCGTAGAGGACAAGTGTGCCGTATTTTCATGGTTCTTAAGGTAGAGGGAAAACAAACAAGACTGTACAAAAGGTTTTTCTTCTGAAAACTGAAACTATTTTAGTGGAAAAAAGGCTGTTCTGTTATGTTTAATTTTAGAGACTCACAAACTCTTGATTGCTTTGTCTTTGTGTGACTGAATCATGATTTTTTTCCCTGTCACACAATGAAAGTTTGGATTGAGTTTTACTCGCCGAGAGGAACAAAGTAATTGAGGCTGGTAAATACACAGAAAAAAAACTCAATTCGCTCACCACAATTGCTGAACTTTGGAGTGAGTTCTCCAAAGAACTACAAAAAAACAACAACATTATTTTGACCACTTTCCAAACTAAAAGCGAACAAGCCTTTCTGTGTGACGTGCCGTCATGAAGCCATTACAAATCACGGCGACAGGAGTGATTGATTTGATTTGTTCCCTGATCCGACGCTGCTTTTCTTCAGGTCAGGAAGCGTTTGGGCCTTTGGTTGGAAGATGCAGCGCTGAGGGTCATTTGTCAGGAGTAAACACCAAACAAAAAGCCTTTCTGCACACTAGCTTGGAGGAATAACATTAATGCAAAACCATCAATCATATCCGATTAGCAATCAGGGAGGCGTTAGTGGAACTGTGGCTGTATTTCTTTCCCAAAAAAAAGTTGTGCCGCTTTTTTATTATTATTTATTTATGCCTCTGAAAAAAGCCACGTGGAGGCTGAACTAGTGCATATAGTCATTTCCTCTTCCTCTTATTGCTCCTGTAATAAAATTTCCCATCATTGGAATAACAGATCTCCCCCATTGCACATACACAGCCACCCTAATTCATCAGATTTAGTGTGCCGGTTGCTTCCACGGTCGGCTACTGCGGGGCCATCTCGGGATGATTTTCTCTGCCGTGTGTTTGTGCAAGCCTGCATGTTTGTGTGCGAGGGCTCTGGAGTTGGCTGGGAACTCTTATTGCCTCTGAGTATTACTCTTTTTTAGGATCTCTCCTGGAGGCTGTAATGCACTATTGATTTGTTTAGCTAATACATTCCTTCTCCCTTCTCATCATTCTTATCTCGAGATGATGCTGCACGTTCGCCCGCTTCCACGAGCAGCCACACCTGGGAGCAACAGCAAAAAAAAAAGTCTCTGGCACCGGGGGGGAAAAAATTAAAAATCCGATGAAGCAATTTTGCTTTTGGTGAATTTTTTGGAGGGGCCTAAAAAGAAGAGCAGCATCCCGTCGTGTGTTCAAGGGAAAACATCTCGAGTGAGCTGCAGTCTTTGTGGAAGAAGCGAAGGTGCTCCGCGCTCACTCGGGCTCGAGGCCTTCCGGAGACGCTTTATTCTCTTTCAGGAAAATCCTTGCAGAGCACATGAATCCCGAGCTGTCACTGTAGCTAAATCAAACACGCCCCATTCAGCCCCTGTCTCCCCGAGGTGATGCGATGCAAAGAAAAGGTCGAGCCTGTGTTAATAGCTCGCAAATCTCCGTGTCAAAACCTTAAATTACAGTCTCATAATAGGAGCAGCCGTGATGCGCGGAGCGTCTTAGGATCCCTTCCGTGAGCTCGTCTATTTTACCAGGTCAGGGCAGAGCTGGGGGGGAGAACACCATGGACACCCCCCGCTGCAACCATCATCCTCAAATAGTAAGTCAGTGGTAGTGACGCGTCATTAATCCATTGAGAACTCATTACTCGGCATATCTCCATTTACATCTGAATTACACCAATTAGGGGAACAAAGCAATTCTGCCACATCCGAGCCACTACAAATGAATTAACATCATCTGATTACATTGAAGCGTATGAAAATCTATACTGTCAGGCTTCCAATGAAATGAATACCAGGCATTAGCCACTCCAGTCCCTAATCCTATAATCACTGTTCGAGTGATGGTGCCCCCTGAAATTACCACATAGGATACATAAGGAAGACCATAATCACTGCCGTGCATTCATGTTACTTTTAACACCTGTTCAGTTGAACAAGCACTTCCAATCATGCCAATCCACAGACTTAACGCAGAATACCTTTAAGGGTGTAAAAACATACATATTTCGGCTAAAGATGTTTAGCATCTTTTCAACTGCTAAAGATGTTCTGTAATTTTGATAGTAGCATTTCTGATTAGCAACGGAAAGCAGAAAAATAACAGAAACCAAGCAGCAAAACAAGAGGAGTGAAAGGCAGCAGAGAACAGAAATGAGAGACAGCAGCTCTACACCTTTCCACCATCCTCATGGAAGATAAGAGGTGGAGGAATTACATTCATGGAAACTTTAGTCATTCAAACTGTATTGATTTTCCCAGAAATAACCACCATTGTGTAACTGCAAGAAAATGAAACAGATATGAAAAAATGTGGTACTTTCCAACACAATATACACCAAACTACACAGAGGTCTTCCTCCTCAGCGCCTGATTTGGGCACAACTTGTGTCAAAACTTAACTTCAAGGTTCTGATGCACTTTTTTTGTCCCCCAAAGACGATGAAATTTACTGGAATATTTTTCTTTCAATAAACGTTGGGATTGAGAATAATTCTGAGATAGTTGACAAAGATGTGAGAAGGACTGGATGTTTTCATCACTTCTCTCCAAACTCAGCATGTTTTTTTCTTCTTCCTCCATTTGAAGTTGGTGTCCTCATAACAGCAACAACAATTTGGAATTTCTGGAGATGTTTGCATGGAGCCCCTTCATAGTCTGACAGATGATGAAATTTGAGCTAAAAAAAAAAAAAAGTTTCCAGTGAAAGACATCGTTAAATGCAGAACATTCAGCTGTACGTACTACTGAGGAGCTGAACAGAAACACACGCAGTCTCTTTGCACTGAGGACAAACAGGGCCATCAGTGTTTCCTCATTAGTTTGCTCAGACAACTTCTCCGCTCACTGCAGGCCGAGCGAGCATTCGGTCCCATTGGCCATGTACACAGTTTAAAACTTGGTGGGAAACACAAATTAAAGAGGGACTGTTCGTGTCACGTTCGTCATGACAAATCAATGTTTTTGTCTGTATTGAAAGTGCTTTCAGGGACTTCTACTCACAGCTTGTGTTTCTGATTCGAATCGCAGTTGCGGCAGGAAGCAAATACAGTGCGAAAAAAATACCAAGCCAAGTCTCGATTGCCTGCTGTGAAGACTTGCTACCGCAATCTCTGTAATAAGGAAGGAGCCGAATAAACACACACAAAGGACAAGTAATTATAAACAATATCATTAGTGGGGACTTTAGGACTTGATGAGGGTCTGTTTGCCACCTTTAGAAGTATTTTTATCAACACAGATTTTCCTCCTTTTGTGAGAAGAAAAAATCCATCAACACGAGCACCTTCCTCCCCCACACACACACTGACACACACATACAGGATCTTCCTCATTTGCAATTGTACTGTTTGCATTGATTTTTCTTTGTTATTAGTCAATGAGTCAGTCCTTGTTGATGTCACATTTTATGTAAACGGAAGAAATGGAGTTAAAACAAGAGACGGTTTCTACTTTTCCAGTTAGATTTCCCACTTGTAAATGATGTAAATAGACTTTTTTAGCGCAACTTTTTCCGTCCACATTTGCTAAATACGGATGAACGCATCTTGAAATCATAACGTCGATATGTTTTGCAATATTTATTCCTCTGTCAGAAATCAATTTTAAATGTATTGTAATTGTCAAACCAGGGGGACGCTCCCACTCGGCAGATTCCCAGCAGGAGAAATGAGAAATGAAAGCTGAAATAAATCGGCCTCATTCATTTCATAGTGTCTCAGCTTATTAGTATCAAGTTGATAACTTCCTCGGTTTGCTGCGGCGGCTCACATTAACCTGATAGGATAATGCAGGCTGGGGAGGGGTTGATGTAAGGGGGGGGGGGGCGGCGTCACGGAGCCTTGAAGGAGGCGCGAGTGAGGGCTGAGGAGGAGTGAAGAGGGTATCAGGTGGGCGAGAGCCCGGTGGAGGCAGCCGCGAGTGCACAGTGACCTGCTGACCTTCATTAACGCGTTTCATGCCAAGCACTGGGTTATGTGATAGTGGCTCTTTGCCCACACAAAGGGTGGGGAAGACTGAAGGGGGAGGGGGATTGAGGGGGGGGGGGGGTTCAAGGCGGGAAGGCAGAAGATAAGGTTGTTATTAAAGCTGTTAAAATCAAAAGCGGGAGGTGGAAAAAGAGCACGCGAGGAGGAAAGAAGATTAAACACCCAACGAGGAAAACACGTTTTACACCAGGATGAAGGGACGACATCACATCTGCAAAGTGTCACATTAGCAGATAAAACAAAAAGACGATTTCAGTGTCACAGCACAGAAACACTGGGCAGAGAGGCTGTGTGTGGAGGTGTGTTCGTGGAAACGGGAGGCAGAAATTGGAGGGGGAAAAAAGCAGCCCTGATTGTCTGTACAACCAAACAAAGGGGTGATAAAGTGAGGAGGATTACGTGCGCGTGCGCGTACTCTGACCCCAGAGACTCCAGTGAAGCAATGAGGTGTGGGCAGAAATCAAACTTCATTAGATCCACAGGCAGCAGGGCTCCGCAGCGTGCCAAACTGGCACAAAAGAGCTTCAACGCAGAACGACACGAGCTTCTCCTGCACGACCGTTTTCATAACTTTTTACATAAATGTGATGTGAAGAAAAAAAAAACCCCGAAATGTCCTCGCTGCCGCTGATGAGTCGTCTGCAGTTGATTATCCTCGGCATTGTTTCATTTGTGCCTCCTTGGATTGAAAGTCTGATTGTGGATTCATTCTTTATTTAAGGCTTTTGTGCTCTCCGTGCACCTGACAGCCTCATTAACTTCAATTGTATTGTTGCAATATACAAAGGATTGACACTTTTTGACCACCTTTCTTCATTATTTATGTCTAATAAAGGGAGCACCTTGCAGTCAAATATACAGTGATGAATTCCCTCTCCTGTCAGCGGATGCAACAACAATGCTGCTGTTTAAAAATACATCATTTGTTGTACTGCATATATTTATAACGCTGCAAACTTTAGAGGAAACACACACACACACACACACACACACACACACACACACACTATGAAAACATTAGTAGTAGATCAGTAGACTGTAAGAAATAACGAGCACCCATATCGTCCTGGTGTTGCTTAAAAGCTCTAATTTGGGTTTATCACTTAATGCTATTTTCACAGTTAATGGTGCCATAAAATCTGAATTTAGGCAAATATGCGGATGTCTGGGTGGGTTGAGTGTCATCAGTATTGTGTCTATTAAACAAGAATGGCCACATTAAAACAAAAACACTTTGGGTACATTTTTTAAGAGCAACGTCTGGATTTTTCTGTCACACAACAGTAACTCTTGGAGTTTTGTTGGTTCCCTAAAGCAGCATCATTAATATGGGTTTTGAGTGTCATTTTATGACAGGTGTTATACATGGAGTTATGTACCTGTGAAGGTGTGCAAAAGTTGTTTGTTTTTCCTGCTTTGTACGGTTTACGGTGTTAATATTAACACCGTAGTGACCTTTGCATGTTTGTCCCTTCACATTTGATTACAGGTGGGAAACTCAATAAACTCCCAATTACTTTTGTTTTGAAAGCTAATGCTTTTGCAAGTTTGTGAGGGTGTTTGGTCACGTTTGGCTTCGCTGTAGCATCATAACTCAGCACAGTTTGGATGGAGCGGTCAGCGGCCTTCTCAGAGGAGGGGAAATAAGAGGGAGTTAGCCACTGTATTCAATGATGCAACTTTTGTTTAACGCCTCTATTGATTTTAGGATTCACCTTCGATACAAAGGGAACTAACAATCTCTCTTTCTCAAGAAGCACCAAAGTATGGCAGCCAGGAATCCCAAGATCAGGGCAAATTTTTTGCGAGCTCAACACCAGCTCATAAATGAATCACGTCACACAGTCACGTAAACGTTATTACCTACCTCAAAGGATGTGAGGCTTTCATGAAGAAGCTCTCTTAATAATTGAAATACCCCTTTTTTCCCCCCTAACTGGCAACTGACTCAGTCGTCTGAAAAAATGTTAATGTGCAGCATCAGTTTCATGCAATTTGTCCCAGTGTTAATGATAATCACGTGTCACGATGGGGATTTTTTTGGGGGGGTGATTTTCATTTGCCATCCGTGTCCCATGATGGCGATCCAACCCAAAGACGCAGGGTGCTGGAGCCCATCCCAGCTAAAGTGGGTGAAGCCAGGCTACATCCTGCACAGGACGCCAGTCCATTACGGGGCGAATAGGGAGACACAAAAATACACACTTACATTTACACGATGAACACTTTGTTGTCACCAATTGCTCTCATACGCTGTTTTTTTGGACCCAAAGCAAATGCATGTACGTAGAGGGAGAAAACGCAGACTCTGTACAGAAACTCAGGACCTGCTTGCTATGAGGTGGGAGTGAAAACCAATGGAGCGACTGATGACCATGAGACATTTAGGTAAAGTACTACGAAAGACACTCTCCAGAATGTTCAGCTGAAGCCTAAGATATGAGAAAGAGACCAACATTTGAAGCAGTGGCTGGTAGCTCCTTCTGTTTTTTGTGTATGTGTGCAAAATTTCCAAATGTGTTCGTGTATGTGGCAAATATCGGGCCCTGTGTGTTTGTGAATGTAGTGTATACATCCACCAGGGGCTGTAGGAAATCTCCTCTCGCTATGAAAATCAAAGAAACACGTGTTGAGACTCTGCCAGAACCGCGGCCAACTTGCTCGCTGATGGAGCTCTGCCCACAGCCTTGGCTTGGCCTCAGCCTCGCTGCCAGCCAGCACAACTCTGATCACAGCCGCTGAGCACAGAAACAAAGAGATGTCTTCCCCCGATTATGGATCTCGCCACATTTTTGTTGCTTTTTTGCTCCTTTCCACACCCAAGTCTCATCTGACTAAGCTGAATTCCTCTGGGGCTCTCGCTCTGACAGAGCAGTCTGTCTTTATTATCCACAGGAAACTAACTCCTGTGACTTTGAACAAGTCTCAAGCGAGAGCCTTTCCTTTGCAACACGTAAACAATACAAAACACAAACACTATCCGAGTGGCGTGGCACTGTGACAAACAACCCCATTAGGGAGACGCTGTACGCGAGGAGCAACACATTGACTTTCACCTCCTCGATACCATTGATCTGTCAAAGCAGCCATCAACCCACGCTAAGTATTTCTCCCCATTAAGAAAACATGAACCATCTGCCTGCTCAGCTGAAACTGTACATGATGTGAGGAATGCCTATCATGTTATGCTTAATTAATAAGGCACTGTATTCTCGCCAAGGAATCACACCATTAAAACATGTCATTTTATTATGCAAATGTTCCTTCTTTTCTGTGAGAACGGGGCGTCTGGGACGGTTACGAGTGCCGGATTCGCTGCGGCTGCAGGGCTGGCTCCGATTTAAGGCGAATTGTCGAGGAGGCAGAGGAGGAACGGTGTTCAAAAGCGGCGAAGGTGTTATGCAGAGATATTTTATGAAACGGTTTGATCGATGACACACTGGGAGGTGACAGTGAATGACACAGCGATTCAGCGGGGAAACATGTGGTGGAGACCCACCAAGGAGGGTGATTCATCTATCGAGAGAGCGAGAGAGAAACCGTCCAAAAAGAGTCAAGGTGGCCGGAACAGCAGACGAGTCAATCGAAAGGAGGGAGGGTGGAGGGAAACGACTCTCTTAACATAAACAGCGTCGACCACCTCCTCAAAAAAAGGAAGATGCAATGATTAGATAACGGCCTCCCAAACATCTTAGCATCAGCTAAACTCGATACATCTCCAAGGTGGACAGACCTAACAAAGGCCAACAATCTAGATGCAAATACACTTATTTTTTTCCATTGAGATGCTATTTTGCGAATATAGTTCCCAAGTGGACAGATTCTGAAATGCACCCACTGCATTTCTATGTTACCAGCCAAAACAACGGCCCTTTAGACACATGTCCCCCCCCCACCACACATGTGCTATCCTCCTCAACAAGAACAGCAACTACAGGTGAAGATTCAATCGCAGTAGAGAAGCTTCTGAGCTTGTTTTCGGTTTGTACAGCAAATTCCTATGACCCCTCTACAAAGACTGAGTATGAAGAGAAAACAACACAAACTCCTCGATCTGCTGTGTGGCGTGACCATGTTCAGAGTTCCATCATCACAAAAAGGTCGAAGCAATAATTTGACAGCACATTTCAGAGGATTCAGTGGAATTTGAGTGGATTTGTGGGGACGGTTTCTTTGTCTGATACTGTGCCACCCTACACAGCGAGGAGGCAGGAAATGAGGCTACAGGTAGGCATGAACATTTTACTCCCCCGTCAAAAGCGAGACGCATAAAGTTCTAGGGGCAATCGTAATAAACAAGTTCAAGGAAACAACTTCTTTTCCCCTCGTGGCCTTGGTGCATACAGTGAATGCGCTGACAGACAATCAGATTTCCTCCCACACATGCCACACATACACACAGATGCACACATCACATTAATGCGGACTGCGACGACCCTCCCAGGGAAAAAAATAAGTCAGCTCAGCGAGAAGCGATTAGAGCTCCCTTTGGTCGCCATGGTGTTACCGATGATTGATGTGATTAATAAAGCTGTTGTCATGGCGCCCTCTGTGCCTCCGTACGCTGGCCAAAAGACGTGAAGGTGGGCTCAGCAGACATACAGACTCTCAAAGCGCCCGCAGGTCGAAACAACCGAGTTATCTTTTCACAGCTGTGGGGCAAACGTCACTCTTCAGGTTATCATTTTACGCACTACAGCCAAATGATGCAGTTGTCTTCACAGTCACAGTTGAAATCCAACCAATCTGTGCAGTCAGTCGACCCTTCTAAACTCACTTGGCATTTTCTCAGGAAATTAGGTTAGGGGTCTTTTGCCTGTAGGTATGATAATCTCCCGGCACGCCGTGTCAGTGTCCCTCCATTTCTCGACATTAATGCGCAAAGCATCACTAAGTTTTCCCTAATGCACGTTTGAGTGATGGAAAAAAGGGTAATGGGTTTGGTCCGGATTCCTGCGGTCGATGTCTCTCTGCTGAATATCTGTTTTTTTAGAGAGAGCACAAACAGCTTCACTCCAGCAAGTGCTACAAAGTTCTGACATCACCTCCAGGCTAATACAGTGCAATCTCTCATTTGCTATTCCTTCAGCTTGGCTGTAAAGAAAACAACAATGATGTGCCTGGAGTTTACCAACACTCATCTCTGCATATGTATTGATAGCAGTCTTGTATTTTTCTTATGTTCTTACTCAACGAGTATTGTGAAGAAAGTTGTGTGGGGGGGAAGTTAGAACACCTTGGAGGCGCAGAGCCAGCAATCCAGTCTCTTTTCTCACTTGGTTTTGGTTCACAGGCTCGCTGAATAAGGTCAAAGAAGAATGTGGTGTTTCCAGCCAAACACCAATGGAGCATACAAATGTGATGCACAATGGTCTAAAAATCACTATTGATTGAACACATGAATGTTAAAGGGACATTGGATCAGCCCGTACCACAGCTCAGTGGTTTTCCAACCTGGAATTTGGGGACTGAGGTTGTCAAAAATCTGAATTGCACATTTCAAATAACAATAATAAGAGACTTTATTCGAGCTTGAGCAGACCTGGGTAATCGCATATTGCTTTTATTTTGAAGGCTCCTGCTTTGAATGGTGAGAGTGTGTCAGATACAGGGCGTGTCTATCACAAATGGAAACATGTTTCAATTACTACACATCACAGACAATGCTACATTTTCTGAGTATCAGCAACAAACTTATTCACCGATTGTGTCGCAAATTTATTGTGAAACTATTGTTGCGTGGTTGCTGCAAGTTACAGTAGTAATAGCATGAGAGACGAGTATTACTTATTGATGCCTTCCAGTTCACAGCCGATGGGGGTACCGAGTCATTAAAACAGTTACTTTCATACTCATGGATAAGAAAAAGGTACTGAGTTAGTCTGTTTTGAATATGAAGCAAGCAATGCTAACTCGACCCACGGTCAGACACATATGACCAACATGTTTGATGTTTTGATGGAAAATTCAGTTTTATTAGGAAGTAAATTGTCCTGCAGACCACCCAAAAAACAAAAGTGTATTAAATCTTGCGCTCCAGAACACAGCTCACTTTATATATTGATTGCAAAATTGCGTTCCAAGTCCAATACCTGTGAGGCTTGTTTTTGCTGTAATTATGGTTTATTGGAGTAAATAATACGACCCTTTAATCAAGAAGAAAGCCTTGAAGCAAATGGAAAGTCTTACTTGACTGAGCAGGCTGGAATTGAAGTGTTTTTCAATTTGTTTTGTATGTTCTCTGACATTTCAGAAACGGGCCGAAGACATTTTTGCCGGCTGCGTTTTGAGCCGCCCAGAGGATCTAATGGTAATAACTTTGTTTTAGAGTGACTCGGCGCGGGCCGGTGTCACTCCCTCGCGTTTCGATCGATACCAGTTCAACGTTGCGTCCGACCGGCACGGGGCCGACGGAGATGACGTGGTCGGGCTTCATAAGTGGCGCCGTGCGCTGTAATTAAGTCGGAAATTATCGGGAGGTCGGCTCACACCTGGTGGAGATGAAAAGGCGAGATAATGATGGGATTGTTTCAGCTCTGATCTCAGCTGCCTGTTAAATGTGCTCCCGGGGTGATTTTGGTCGAACACCGAGAGGAGCCAACTGTTCCGGGTTTGGCCCGAGCAGAAGGTTTCCTGTGGACTCACAGAGCCAAGATTATCTCCCTGTTGTTTATCCGTGACCTGTCGGCTCCGTTTTTGTTTTTTTGCGGTTCATCAGGAATTTCTCCACAGACAATTGTTCTTTTTAATTACAGCTGAGAGGCTTCGCTTTCCTTGTATCTATCCATTATACCTTTCCCCTGAACATGTGCTCTCTGCAATTAATTAAGGATTCCTCCCTGTGTTTTGTCGCATCGAATTAGAGAAAGCTGTGTCTGAGCTGCGCACAGATTCATGTGAAACCACAATGAAGATGACTGTGAGCTGCTCAGCTGGGGAAATGAACAGAGGTGTGCTGTTGTATTGGTATAGACGGTGGGTGGATATGATGTCTTTTTCTCGCCTACCAACAGAGCCCTGAATCAAATAAGAGATATCCCGCACAATGTGCAATAACGTCGAAAAACAGAACGAGATGTGGGAACGTCTCCGCACGGTTTGTCAAATCACACCTGTAGAGAAGCGCTGGATCTATTTGCTCCTTTAGAAGCTCAAATTACATTGATGGCAGTGTTTCTGTAAATGTACTCATATATTAGATGTTTTTATTGTGTTACCGGGGCGGTGATAACTCACTGTGGAGCTGAGGGGAGACAGGGATATTGTAGCTCCCGTGATTGTGACACAAACCGAATCAGACTGGGCCCGTAGGGAGGGATCGGGAGGCCCCGGGTCCACCTGGCTGTGAATGTAGGCCACTGGGTGAGAAGTAGGGATATTCTCAGAGAGCCCCCATCCCCCCCATGCACTAGGAAACACTCCTCAACATCGACGGTTAATGCGGGCATGATAGCTTCTGCTCCTCTGCTCTAACATGTTAATATTACATGAAACTGTTAAGGATGACAATGAGCCTGAGGCCAGAAGGAGACACTGGGATTCTTCTCCCCCCCTCCACCACAATATTCCCATTTTTTTTGCCCCTCCATCCTCGTCGGTGACTTTAAATAACTCATGGCCTCATTATCTAAATAGGCCTCGCAAAGCAGCATAAATTAGTTTGATTTTGGTGAATTTATTTCACATTCTGTTTACACAGATCATACAGTACAGCACACACCCACAGACAGTGTTCCACAAGTGGTCTTTGTCTCGGCTCGAATCAAACAACTGGCTGGCTGTGCGTCCATTTGGTTGAAGACATCAACACATAATCTGAGGATTGTCCACGCGTGACCAACTTTGGTTTGTTTAAGGCAGAGACTCTCTGGGTGTGAGGGAGGGGTGGACGCCTGCCGAAAGGTGGAGGACACAGAGGTAGATGAGTGGTAATTCAGCCAGTCAAGCTGTTTTAGCATCACAGCCTCCATGTAGGTTAACACTATTCAAAAGGCTTAGCAGGTGATTGACAAGGTGCAAACACCAAAAAGTAGGGCAGGAAAATAGTAAATGGAAAAAAAGGGGAAAAATACAATAAAACATTTGCCATCAGTTGCTTTGGTGTCTATTCAGTTGCTCCCTTACTATCTGGGGGTCCATATCAAGTGTCTCATGTTATCATTTAAAATAAAACATCTTCCAGGGATTCGCGCCAAAGTCCTCCAGATGTAAGGGTCAAAAATCTTTCACCAACAAAGACAAAACTCAGGGCGATTATTAAAATTAGAGCTAAAGAAAACTTGAGATGTTGAGATAAATATGCAAGAGAATGCCAAATATGGAGAAAAATGATCTAATAGTTGTGATAATTTATTTGTAATCAGTGACATACCGAGCATAACAGCAAGGTTTAAGCTTACGTTACGATATTTCAACACAACTGCAGATGCATCAACAAGCAGACTGTTCCAGCGTCCTGGAAGCTGAAGGTGCTGCGTGCATCAGAAGAGACGTATAGGTGTTGAAAAAGTCTGCAATCTGAAACTCCTCGAATGGCTGCGGAAGCTGATTTGACCCACTCGACAATTAAAAGCCTGGAAGCTGCACGACTGGAAATTTGCATCAAAAATAATAGTGTCAGATTTCTGATGACCTACTTGCAATAAATCCGTGTTTTCCCGCCGTCTTCCACGGAGCCTACAACACTCTGTTGCATAAACAAGTACCTAAGAGGGTTAGATACCCTGCACACGCTGCATCCTCTCTCCTTCTGTGCATCATTCAGCATTTCTCACTTTCCAAACCACCTCTCTTTCTCCTTGCTGTGCTGCTATCTCCTGCATAATCTCCCCCTCTTTCTCCGCTGCCTTCCTGCTTTTCCCCACAGATTCTCGATTCATCCCTCCAAGGACACATCCACCGGGTCATTATCTTCTTCCTGCTAGCATAAATTTGAAGCGTATCTATACAGCCTGCGAGCAAACATAAACACTCAAATGCACTCCTAGTGTTTGGCCAAGGGCACCCGTTTGATACAGTCAATTGGAGTTAAATGAATGGTCGCTTCTGTCTTCTATCTGGCGAGGCTTTTCCAGAAAATTGCACCTTAATTCACGTGTGTCTTTTCTTTTATGAGGCATGTACAGTCCACCTGAGAGGGTCGATGGCTCCGAGGCAGCACCCATAAAGGCCGGTGGCAGTGGGTGAGGGGAGGGGGAGGGGGGGAGGAGGCATCAGGGTGGTGGCTTATGACAGCAGCACAAAAGCACTGGTGTTTAGTGAAGGAGGCTGTATCATACATGAGGCTGCTGCTGCCGCCGCCGCTGCTTCTGCTACTACTGCTGCCGCTGCAGCATCGGGCTGCCACTGAGCCGGGGTAACCATGGCAACAGGCTGCTGGGAGACGAGAGGAGCGAGAGTCAGCAAGGCTGGAGTCAGTGGGCCTTCAAGCTTTTGAACACCAAGAGAGATTAGCTCAGAGCGAAAACCCTAAACCTCGCGTTCCACGCAGCTCTGTGACGACGGGTATTGATGTCGGAGGAAGTGGGAAGCGAGCGCGGTGGGGATACACATGGTTTTTTTAGGGCCAGGATCCAGCCAAATGGTTGACATCAAAGAACTTGAGCGAGTGCATCCTCCTAAATCCAGCGCTCATGGCGGTGTGGGAAAAAAAAAAAAGAAGATGTAGAGAGCACGAAGCAGCTGGGAGAAGACGTAACAAGCACCAAAATACACAGCAGCGTGTTCTGGCTTCCTTCGGTTAAAAGTAAATCCCTCCTTTGTTTTCCTCACATGGGAGGTTTTGTGACCTGATGTCATCCGAGACTCTGCTCGCTGCGCCACAGGACATGTTGAGCAAGTTGTGTGGCCCAGAGGCTTTTTCTGTTCATGCTCAAACACAATAAACCTGAATCAAGCATTAGGATTTGGGTTTGTTTTTATAACGACTGTCATTCCCAAGAGTTGATTGGACAAATGACCAAATCTGGTGATTTAGCATTCCTTCCTGTTTCTTTCAAATCACAGAGGAGGGCTCGAGGCTCCACCTGCTCCGAGGTCGTCCACATTAGAATTGCACACTGCCAAGAATAACCGTCATGTCCTGCCTACAAACTGCCCTTTTGTTAACCCGTGTTTGGCTTCACGATGATGTTTTGGTGAAGCAAAGATCTGATAAGGGAATCGCAGTTAAGGAGGCTCAAAGAACAAAACGTTGGGAACATAAGGAGTGAACTTTATGGTGTTTTTCTAGTTCTGATTGTCTTTTGATGTAACTGTGCTTCCGTTAGGTGCTATATCAATAAACTTGATTATTACTCGGGAGCAGATAATACAACGGTGGAGATAAAATAACCTGAGATGTGTCAGCAATCAGTGCAAATTGCATCATTTGCGAGCAGTGGATCGATCCCAGAGATTAATTACATTGTTAGGAGATGTGAAACGCGCTGCCATGATGTCTGTAGCAGATTGCCATGGCAATGGAAAACAATGAGCGCCAGGGAGATAAAATGAGGAGCGCGGTGCTTACATAACAAAACAAGGGCAAGACGTGCCGAGGCTCAATGAGCTACTGAGAGGAAAGGCACAAGAGTGAGAGAGCCGGAAAAAAATAAATCGATGGGAAGGAATGCAGACGTGCGGCGGGGAAGAAAAAAAGAGAGATGAAAAGCAATATCGGAAATGTACAGAAGTAAAAACAAGCAGTCGACCGACTGATATCTAATCCTTCAGAGAGCGTTTAGCCAAGCTTAAGAGGTCAGGGAGGAAGTAAAACATTATGAGATCTTTGGAGCAGAAGCACAAAGCCGCATGGACACATGGAGGCAGAGGGAAACACTGAAGGGGAGGGAGATTATTTACCCAAGAACCATGTCGTGAAATAAACATGAGGAATCATCGGAGGGGTTTCTCTGTACTCTTTTCCTTAATCCACCTACTCAAGTCATACATGACTCTCTCTGTCTCTCTCTCTCTCTCTCTCTCTGTCTCTCTCTCTCTCTCTCTCTCTCTCTGCAATTTGTAGACTCTCCAGGGAGAAAACTAAGCTGCGTCCACATACACTGTAAATTCTATAAAAACACAGTGTTTAGTAGCCACAAATGTCAGGACAGAAAGACGTTTAAACGTTTACCTTTTTCTTTAACCCGTCTGCATGAGACAAAAAACAAAATGCTGCATTCCCCCCCAACTCCACCTTTTCACAAGGTAGCATGGAGAAAGTTTGTAATGCGGCGTGACGCCTTATCCCTCATGTGCTTTTCTGTGTTAACACTTCAAACGCTCGCTAAATTGAGGTTCATTTGATCCCTCGCAGGTACCCAAAAAATTCAAGAGGTCCCATTACTGTGTTGCCGGTGTAATAGATATGACACGGTAGAAAAACATTTCGGTCACAGTCGATCTGTCGTCTGCTTTGGTCCAGACTGAAGTACAACTATATATAGCCGCTGCATAGATTGCCATGAAATTTGGTGAAGGCAATAATGGCTCCCTCAGGAGGAAGTGTAAAAACCGATCCTCTGATTTATCAGATGGTTTACACGACGAATTTCTCTCCCGTCAACCGTAAATCAAGTGCTTATTCGAAGTATTCGAAACACGACTGTAACTCATCAATCAATTTTAAAGAATTGGGAATGAATGTAAAAGGCTTTTTACTATTTTATCATTGAGCAAATGCTGTCATGCTCCATGTGACACTCGATTGGCTGTAATTTCAGCTGCAGTTGAGAAGGGGCAGAACCGCTGCACAATGTCAGGGTTAAAAATAAATGTGCTCTGATGTCACTGCAGTCTGACATATAAATTGTTTGTGCTCCCGCAGCTAATCTACTGAGATCATTTGTGATAGATGACAGCGGCGGCTGCACGAACACACACACACCTGCACACAAACACACACCCACACCCACACACACACACACCTGCACACAAACAGACCTGGCATGTTTATTCATTACTTTCAGAGGACATGCCATTGATTTACATTCAGAACAGACAGCACGTATAGAGCGGCTTTTTCTACCAAGTGGTCCCAAGACGCTTCATACTTTAGGTTAAATTCGACATTTCTCTTTCTCTTTCTCTTTCACACACACACACACACACACACACACACACACACACACACACACACACACACACACACACACACACACA
>JAUESF010000047.1:3093607-3103813 GCA_032274765.1 Malacoctenus tetranemus
TTTGGAAGGAGTGAAGGGTTTCGTGCTGGTAATGACCTCATCTAGGGTCAGATTAAAATCCAATGGGATTGTTGAAACTGGTTTCATGTGGGTTTCAAAATTTCAGCAGGTTGGTCCAAGCTTACGCAGAGAGACTGTTGGACAATTATGATGGAAATAACTGAAGAAAGCAGCATTTTTTTTTGTTCTTGCGCTTGATAACGCATCAAATAAACCATCTGGAGAGTGTATTGAAAAATCAAACCTTTTATTTGCTAATCAAAATACATTAAAGTCTTTGCAACGTGGACTGGAAGCATATTTTTATCTGGACCCCCCTTAACATAGTACAGATGTGCCGTGACAGCAACGCATGATGGCTGCACTTTATAGAATTACCATTTGAAGCCAGGAGGTTAAACCAATCTTAAGAGGCCGTCCTGTCGCGCTCGGTGCGTTCGAGTAGGTCGTTACACACAAGCATCGACCCCTCCGTTCGGTTCCCTTCACCACACGGAGGTGCATGAATCTGCCTAATGTAATGGAGCAGCAATTCACCTCGGCGGTATCGATCCCAGGTCGACGTTCTGTCCTTTAAGTGTCACCCTGTCAGTGAACTCGGAGTCCGAGGAGATACTAATGTCGGTGATGCCGAGTCAATTGGAGCCGCTGACATTCTGTATCTGCGAGGCCACACGGCACTAAAAGACACTTTCAGGCTGCTCTGGGAAAGATGAGCTGAACATCGTCTGGGAGACTGATTCATCCAAACCAGGTCTGGACAAACATATTTGACGCCATATAGTTAGTTCTAAATGCCAAACAAGCAGCAACATACATGTAACAAGCCACTCTTTCTGTTATTTATTAAGAGTGACGTATGATTGCAAAGATATATCGAGAAACGGATGGATTGCTTTAGTGACAGATCCTTGCAATCGCTTGTGAGTTTAATTTCCATGATGTCTAATTTGATAATGTCTCCCGGATTGCAGGATGTGTTTTATTGACCATAATTTCAGCTCCATTGTTTTGACTGAGAGAGATGCATGGCCGTTCACACGTTTTAGCACATAATCAGTAATGTGTAATTAGCGTAATCAATATTAGTGAAATAAATCCTATCCATGCGGTGCCTGTGGGCTCCCAGAGCAATAACGAGGTTAGAAAAACAACATAAGGCTTAACCACTTCCGCACCGGCTCGCAGGTGAAAGTAAAATCCGCGGAGTTCAAAAGACTTCATTATCATTCGTCTTTATTTTCCTTCAAATCATCTGTCTGCTTCCTAATCATTCCCGCACAATTTACACCCGGCTCTGCCGCGCGCTTTCATCTCATCCTAAATAGGACAAAAGCTTGTTATATTTAAAAGCGGTTGTCATTACTCTGTGCTTCCTGTCATTGCCGGAGCTACAGTGGGAGTGATCTGAGTCGAGCATTGTCTAATCTGGCGTAGGCTGGTTTCCATCTGTCAGTAACTGCGAGTGATCAGAGGGAAACGTTTGAGTCTCTCCCCTGCCTTTTTTTTTTTATTCCTATTTTTTTGCATTCACCACTAATTGATTGCCAATTTGATTCCACACATCTCAGCACAAATTGTTTGCCTGCTCCTTGTTTTCGCTCCTCTGCTTCCTGGCTTTTAAGATCCTGCAGGAATTTGCTGGATAATAAAGAAGATGATGTTTCCTCTCCGCTTGTTTGACTCGTCTTGTTAACCTCATTTGCTTCTGATGCTGCAGTTTGCGGGGAAGATGGAGCTGCACTGAGAACTTGGGATCTACGGAAGAATGCCCTCCGGTGCAACACATGGTAAACACCGGGATGTGTGTTTAATCGTAATTGTTTCTGAAAGATGGGAAGCAAATAACCTGGATCCAAAATATAAACAAAGTCACCCATTTCGTGCAAAAGTAAGAAGATTGCCACACAGACGAAAGCGAGAGCGACAAAAGTATTCAAAAGCTTTCCCAGGTAAAAGTACAGATATGTGTACATCTACAGATGCACCCTTCTGAGTGACCGTGACTCAGCTTTTAAAGCAGGCTGGCTTTCAACACAGAGGCTGACTGTTGGATCGCCCATCTTGGCCTGCCCATGTGCCCTTGAGCAAGACACTGAAGCCAGCAAAGTCTATGAAGAGTGAATATCACCTACATTATATAAAATGGTTTGGGACTGCTGAATACAAGCCAATATAAGCGGAGTTCATTTACCTTTTATAGGTCTGATCTCAGATCAGTCATGTCTGTAACCTGCATTTTGACGGGTAACAGCAGATGTAACCGTCTCCCTCTTCCGCTTCGCTTGAGTTACAAGAAGTGTTGCCCTTCTTCAGAGCTCTGGCCGAGCCGGCGAGCCAATCTGAGCAAGAGCCATGTTATGCCCTTATCTGACAGCATGGGCCAGGGACAGGTGACACGCGGCGAACACAAACCCAACTGATTGCAACAGCAGCTCTTTATCTACAACAGCCCCACAGTTACAGAGATCCAGACTAGGGACGCCTGATACCTCCCGTCCCCCCTCCCCTCTTTCCTTCAACCCCTTCCCCACCCGCTGGGCACAGAACGAACCGCGAGCTGATAACGAATGTTCACCGAGTTCGATTTGGACACATCTTGTCATCAGCCTCCAGAAAAGAAAAAAAAAAAAAAAACGTAAGAGGAATTCTTCCAAGCATTAATTTCAGACTCATGGGAAGCGAAGATTAAACCGAGTACAGTAGTTGTAGATATGCACAGCGGAGAGCGCTGGCATGCTCCTATAGTCACACAAAAAGCACCAGAGTGGATTGGAGCATCCAGCAGCTCCTGTTTAGCTCATCAGCCATGAATAAAATATGGTTTCTGATGCTCGTAATGTCGAGTTGACCTGTGCAGTGATACACTCCAAGTTGGAAAGAACAGCAAGCGAAGGCACCGACTCCCCGGAGATTTGATTCTTTCAGAGTGGAACATCGGGTGGTTTACAGCCCGCGTGGCCGTTGGAACTGAAGTGACATTACAAGCTATTTCTGAGCCCACCTACACATGCTGCATCAATGAAATTACCGTTACCGACAATGAAATCGCAGCCCCCTCTGAATCTCCCCCGGTCCCTGAGGAAGTGCTTTCACTGCAGAAAAACAAATCTACATCGGATGGAATCCCTCTCGTTTTGAAAAGCTGCATATGATCTTCGACTCACCTTTATCTGGTGCAGTTGACCCGCAGCCAGTCAAAGTCACACTTAACCTGAGCTTTATTTTTTGCTGAGCTCGAGTACAGAAAGAAAGATGACACACTGGCACATCTTTCTCTGAGTGAATTCATTACTTAACACCCACATGTGATTCCAACAAGGCACATCGCACATTGTCAAACACGTACCACAAAGAAGCAGAGGGAAACACACACTTTGTATTTTTCACAGGTAATCCACCTGATTTCTACATCGCTCTTGCTTTGTGAGAGTAGAAACAAGTATGGGAGAAATCTACCCGGCACCCAAAACGACTGTGGCAGGAACCATAAAAATGCAGCTGAATTTGAAGTGTGGCGACGGAGCTAAAACTGAACACACTCCTGTGTGTATTCCTTTCAGCTGGAGGTGTTGACATGCAGTGGTTTGTTTACTGAAAGTGAGAGGCACGCAGAGGTGTGCGGACCAAAAGCTATGGCACCTATCACCACGTTTCATTAGTACCTGCCTGTCTTTGTGTAACCCCACAGCTAAATACGAGCAGGAGTCAGCGGTGAAAACAAACCTCACACAGATGGCCGAGGAGTGAAGGAGAGGGAAAAAATAGCTTTCAGGATGTTGCTGACAGAGCAGACATAATTCATTAATACATATTGCATCCTCCCTCTACTTTTTTTCACTTCCTTCCTGTGTGTGCGTGTGTACGTGCACGTGCGTGCGTGTTGCCGTGCAGGAAAAGAGAGAGAGGGTATTTGCACAAATCATTTTTCTTTGAACTCTGTGGTCAATTAAATCAAACAATACAGCTTTCATTTGGAGAAAAAAGAAAGGAGGCCAGATTGCGTTATTTGGGTTTCTGTCTGTGTAACATCTAAAAATGCCTCTGTGGCGCCGCTTGTTTGGTGCCTGAAGAGGAAAGAAAACAGTTCCATCTCTTTGTTCAGTTTCACAGCAGGAGGACTCAAGCCATGGGGCTTTTCTGTGTGTAGTTTGCATGTTCTCCCTGTGCCTTTGAAAGATGCTGAAGATAAAGTTAATGAAGGGAACCACAGATGGAAAATGTCTGTGTACTAATGAGTTCCTTTACATTTTGGATGCGTTCAATATATTAAGAAAACATTGTTGGAAAAAAAGACAAACTCACAAGCTGGGTATGTCAGCATAATTCTTTCAGATTGAGATGCCTTTCGGAGACTTTGACTGACAAGCTGTTTCAAACAGACTGACATGGTGCCGCGTCAGCATTAATGCCGAAGCAAAACTGCTGAATGAATGACCAAATTGAGCTGAAAGAGCTCTCGTTATGTGTTGTGATGAGCGAGGGCCCGTGGCCACGTCCGCAAACCTGCTGCGCTTAAAAATTCAACAGTCTGAGTTTCATTACTATCCAGGTCGAACAGCTCGACATATACCCCCGCGCCGCTCCACATTCCCTATTCACTGATTTGAGATTCACAAAACGTTGAGCTTTATTTAGCCACGGAAGCTCAAGCTTGCACTTTTTGCCACTTGCTCGCACCACCCCAAAAAAAAGGAAAAAAAAAACCTTTTTCGCTGGTTCCACCTCTGCTCTCGAGCTCTTACACTTTTCCATCACTCCACCTCACTCCCCAATTTCCCCTCCCTCAATCTGTATGAAGCTGTTCCAGTGTGTGATCAAAGCACGGTGCGCTCGAGTTCTTTCCTCCCTCCGTCAGAAGCACACAGACGAGGGAAACAAAGGCCCCACAGTAGTCTGCCGCAAATAACCCCCTCACAGCACAACACACTCGCTGCCGCACACACGCGCAAACACGTACATCGCGACACAGCCGATTGCCGGTGGTGGAGAAAGTGAGTGAGGCAGATCCGTATGAGGGGCTCGGAGTGTACCCTGCCACTTGTTGGGTCTCCATAGTGATTCCCGGGCATAAAAGGATTGCAGCTTCTAATTATCTCCCATTCACACCAAACTGACATGACACACAGAGAATGACTTGACTGATCGAGAAGTCGACTCCTCGCTTTGTTTTGCAGGTTGGGAATTGAAAAAAAAAAAGAAGAAGAAAAAAAAAAACAGTGCTGCAGCCGAAGGCCAAAACCAGACAGCGGGCTTGTGCGGCTGTGTTCAGGCTGGAAAGCACGAAGCCGGAGCAAAGGAAACAATAATCAATACCCGTGAGCGTTTTTGTGAGGACCACAGTCATTTAACTTCCTATTCTGTGTTTTTTCGGCCTCCATTTAGGAGCGCCGTGAATGATATTGCAGCTTCCCCCCAGAGACATTTCCAATGCGGCCGGCGAATAAGGCACTTTAAAGCAAATACACCCGCGTATCAACAGCGGAGTTAATGCAAATTCCCCTGGAAATACTCCAGCCCATTTTCTGTCCGTCTCCATGCACTCCGTTTGCCCTCTCCGAAACTCTCCGAAACTCCCCTTCTCACTTCAAACTATATCCTATATTATGCAACGCTTTGGCATTAATCTGCTGCCAGCATCAAGTCTTTCAGATCAGGTGCCTCGATCCAGATGAAACCTGTAAGGTCCAAACGCCCCGCAGTGATGCTGGATCTGAAGCGGGAATAGGTTACAAGGCAGTTGCTATTACTTGTTCCAATTTGGCCTCTAGCAGCAATGGAGCTTGATGAGAGCAGTGTGCTGCTGCCGTTTGGATGTTTGCGGATGCGGCGACCTGTAATGAGGGGCTGGCCCATTTCCAGCAGGAAACAGTGATGCAAAATGTCAGTTTAAAATGCAAAAAACGCATAAGGAGAGCTCGAAGTCAAATCCTGAAAAGCGGAGATATACAAGCCAGCAACCAGTTTATCAAAAATGAAACTCAATTACGATCAACCCCGGCTCTCTCTTCCTTTGTGGCTCTTTTTTTTTTTTCCTTGCGTATCAGTGGATTTGCAGAGATTGCGGCACTGCCACTCTACGGTTAGCCGGTCCCTGCTCGATGCCTGGTAGGCGCAGAGGGGGGAAACTGTGTGGCTCATTATCCTCCATTAGGGCTTTTTTGGCTGAATCAGTGTGGAGGCAGCTCTGGGCCGTATAATGAGCGTGGCTGAAATCACAGCTAACAGCCTCACAGAGCAGGTGCTGCTGCTGCTCAAACACAAACCGCACTATTCTGTTCGGCTGGGGCAACAACACGGACACGCGCCACATATCTGTGTCCACTCATGCACATCTCACACAGAAGAGAATCAAAAAAAAAAAAAGAAAATCTAAGAACATAGCGCGCTCTCACCGCACGTGAATCAATACTGTCGCTTGAGAGAGACGAAAGGGAAAAAGAACTCCGTCTGACAGTAATGAACACAGCCGGGCTCAACGCGATAATGAAGCTGATGCTACCTGACATGTTCTGCGAGGACTGTCTTCTGGCACTTTCTCTTTTCTTCCAGGGAAACAGTGGCGCCACAGATCTTTCAGTTACCCCCACTAAACATTTGTGTCACATAATAAACTTATCACAAAGCCTTCTCTGCCGCACAAAAAGCACCGCTTCATCCGTCTTGATTTCGGCGACACAGGCAGAGGTTGCGCGCAGATCGGTCCTTGCTGCGACTGCGGTATGTCCATGCCAATTAAACGATATTGATGTGCCTCTAATGCCTCGGGACGATTTTTGCAAAGCACACACAAGAATGCAAAAGGCTTTTCTCTTTCTCCCTCTCTCTCCTGTGCTTTCTTTCTGTCCCTCATGTTCAGTTTATCTCTCTCAGATGACATCAACAGATGGGCTTTTGTCTGGCCTCCAAATATACGTTTTTGGCAGAGCCACATCAGCGAAGGCCCCCGTAACATGTTATCACACCTTCGACACTGGAGATTTAGCTCCATTAACCTTCGAGGATTTTCAAATGTTATCAGTAAATTGTTTTCATGCTGCGGATTAATCTCCTGTTTTGTTCATAATTGCTCTCATCTGTCCCATATCTGTTTGAACAGCTATTTGGAAGCATCTGCAGATAGGGTTTGAACAGAGCTTGTTTATTTGGAAGCAACACAGCAGTAACAGTGTTTGAGCGATAAACATCATTGACTTGGGAACATGTGCGGCGATTGTCCAATCCAGCTCTGAACTCTGGATATTCAGGCTTTGTTTGCAAATTTAATGAGAGCGACTCATAATTGATATTTGACTGCAGTTGCTGACCACTTTTTTTTTCAATTTAGTGTAGAAACTTTTCTAATTACTGCAAATATGAAATATCTTGTTTTGGGAGAGTAACTTTAGGGAATTACTGGAGTGTTGATAAATTAGTTCAGCTGTCACTTAAAAGGTTCAGTTCAGGTTATGACAGCTAAGTTGAATGAAGATGCCCCATAGTCTGGGTGTTGGTGCCTCTTCAGTGAAATTAATTTATGATGATGAGAGGCTGGTGAGGTTGCTCATGCGCCCCAGGTGCTGTGGTTGAGGGTTAATGCTACTTGGAGTTGAACATCTTTCATGTTGTGCTCTGAAGACTTTAGCGTGCCAGACATGGAGCTGATGTGAACAATCCAGACACAGTGAGAGGCTCTGCAGGTGAAGGGGGGTGGGAGTGAAGGCTACAGCGTCTCGTTTCAGTGTTTTTAGAGAGGAACCGTCGGGAGCGTGTTTTCAAACTTTAAGCATTAACCTGCCACCAATCTGTATCGAAAGCAGCCAAAAGTTTGAGAACAATAAATCTGCCTCCGTAATTACTTTGAAAGTGCATGTGTTTGATGGAAGACCCGGCAGCTTGGCAGGTGTGGTAAAAGTAATTAATGAGCGCAGAACATCTGAGACTCGGGATACACTAAATTTTTAATTTTTGCAATAATAAAGCGAATGTATAGCTCAGATAAGTCAGAGCATGTTTCATGGCTCTCGAGCGGCTCGGGTAGCACAGCCAGTGCACTCCATTGCAACAGAGCTTCATCACTGTGGCAGAAAACCTCTCATCCATTGCGATACCTCCCCCTCTTTGTTGGCGGTGGGCTTACAGACTGAGGCAGAGACTGAGGCACTCTGAGGCGAGCTTAGGCTGAGATCTGTTCACTAGCTCAGCCATCTAAGCGCTACAAATGACCCACAATATGCTAGAGTGCCCGCAGGGGAAATAAAGCTTCCAGACATGAGACTCCATCACCACTGTGCTCAAGTGAGGGAAATGGAGGGGCAGAGAGCGTTTAACCATTCTTGCTTCACTGGCCTCCCGCGTCTTGTTAAAAGCCGATGGCCACTTATGACAGAAGGGATAGCCGAGATGATGAAATGTAATGGGCCAAGGGGAAAGGAGCTTGGCTGGAGAGGTCTTGAACATGTGAGGGGGAAGACGAAGCAAACGGGAGATTTGAATGGTCTTAATACAAAGTTACACCAAGTTGCTTGCGAGCGCACGTTTGTGTGTACGTGTGAGAACACATGTGTTACCTAAAAGACTTGGTTGTGAGGATGAATAAAGCTGGACGTACAGCTTGTTTTGTTCGCAACACTTACTTGACCTGTTGTAAACAATTCGTGCGCCGGCAGCTCCTTCATGTTTGTTGTTGTGTGAAACATAAATCCAGGCTCTCTGTGAGCGGAACGACTCACAGTGTGAAACCCACAGACAAGATGAAGAGAAAAATAGCTTTTGGCCAAATATACGTGCAATATAATAACTTGTGTGTTGCGTAAACTGCTAAACTCGTAACCATAAATCTGAGATAAACCCCGTTTTGCATGCAACAATTTTTTATTTCATTGTTTTGAAATCCTCACAAAGTGAAAAACAAATCTGATACATTTTGAGAGACATTTTTTCCAAACCTGTATTTGCACATTTTGCAGAAGTGCATCAAATTTCTCAGCAATAAATAGCATTTTGTGGACTATTCAGTCTTTTAGGAAGGTGCTTTATATTTCTTCTGAAGATGTAGCTAGTGTAAAATATGTACCTCTTGTGTGCCTGGAGCTTGTAACAGATGAGTAATAAAAGGCTACTCCTGCCAATTTTAACTTTAAGGTTGCCATTGAGCAACAGTATAGATTTGTGGGATATTAACGCATGTGACTAATCCACTCAGTTAAGAAATTGAAGAGCGTGCTCGTGATAGAGTTGGATATTTCTCACTGTTGAAGCTTGATTGATATGTGTAAGTACAGGCTTGTTTGAACTGTTCCCACAGCTCTCTGGTACCCTGGGGCCGAATCCACTGGATTCATTAGGGGGTGTTCACACTTGTCAGGGTGGTCTGGTTAAAACAAACCCTGGAAAGACTGCCCTGTCTTCTATTTGAGGAAGTGTGAATTCGGCATGTTGTGCGCTGGCGACAAGAAGAACAACAATCATTCGAAAAGTAGGTCTGAGTACGACTCCAATGGAAGCGTGGTTAAATTGCTGCACTGATCGAGAAGCTTTAAACGCGACTGAATTTTTGCAGCAGTGAGCAAACACAGTACTGAAGCACCTGGTTGAATGTAGATAGTACCAGTGACCAGATACTGAAAAAGCCCCCTCAGCTCAACTACTTGCAAACACGACCACAATAGGGAGCGGCCAATGATTGGCTCAGGAGTGACGTCAACGTTAACGCGCAACTGATTCAGAAGAATCGAGATAACCAAGTAGAGTCAAGTCTCATAGAAGCGAGTGATGCTAAAAATGTGCAATGGAAAAGCTCCATAAATGTCCAAGGGAAGGTTCAGGAAGTGCGACCAACCCAAAAAACAGGAAGTCCTTTCGGCAAAATGTCTTGCAGCCATCATTTGAAGCATTAGGTGATGATGTTACTACATACTACAGCAAATTTATAAGACGCCCAAAAATAACCCTGAATGTTTGGTATTGATAATCCTCCTGGCTCATAATATTACTGTGTAAAAAACAGCAAAGCTCCGAGACAGAAAGAAAAATAACCATCTTTATGTACATTGTCTTCAAAATTGCTTTTCTGAGTGCTGAAGAAATGGTTTATTCTCAGAGTCACCACGTTTGGGTTGGCAGCATGCGACTCGCGCACACACACGCATGCACGCACGCACACACACACACACACACACACACACACACACACACACACACACACACACACACACACACACACAC
>JAUESF010000047.1:3109527-3120529 GCA_032274765.1 Malacoctenus tetranemus
TTGTAATCTGGGTCTGCAAGAACATACGATGCATACATGTGTTTGCAAGAGTACACAGATGTGAAGGGACTCCATGTGGATTACAGCTCCAGGACATTCCTAACAGGCATTAGTCATTAAATAATGAATGTGAGAGCTTCATATCAGTGTTATGATTAAGTATTTCATGGTAGTGGCTCCGTCTGACTGTAAATAACAAAAAAACAGCACTGCTTTGTCTCATAAATTCAATGTCACCAGTTCAATGTATTCCAATTCAGAGCTTTTTACATATTGAGGAATGTTGAGAGCAGATTATCATATTTATGCTAAATGAGAAACAGAAAAAAAAGCCTGATACCGTAGAAAGACTATTCAGATACCTGCGCCTGTGTGAGTGAGCCAGTGTGTCAGCGATGTGAGAGACCTGAGGAGAAGGAGTGATGATCCCTGCTGCTGCAGGTCAAGCTCGGATTCACACCCGGTGCCATCGAGCTCCAGAGAACACGGCTAATCTGAGCAGAGAAGGTCAGGTCAAATATATGCGCACACTTGCAGCCAAAGGAAACGCATGCATACCCTCACATATACACACAATCCCACACACGGCTTACTCATAACGCTGGCAAAGGTGCCCGGGCTGCTCGCAGCATTTGGCGAAGTGACATATTCAAAGGCGTGAAAGAGGGGGAGTTTATCAAAGAACCATTTGGAAACATCTGGGTCCACAATCAGTATCCTCCTCCCTCTAATTAACTTCCCCTGCATGCTCATTTTTGCTCTCCATCCTTTCCTTTTCAGCTTGCCAATAACAAATCCGTCCCCTGCATTCTGCCTCATCCTCCTACCCTCTTCTTCTTCTCTTTCAGTCCTCCGACAGGCCCATATTTCTGCAATTTAGCTCTAATGGGAGCAAATGCAGAAGCACACAGGCGCAAACATGGGGGGAAAAAAAAAAGCACGACAGGAAGACACAAATACACACGCATGGTTTGATGTAAGGTTGGTTTCTAATGCCATCGTCATGGTAACACTCCCTCGCTCCTTTGCGCACACAAACGAACAGAGCGCACATCCCAGGAATCTGTGTGGATTGTTATGTAACCAAACAACCCCACGCAGTACGGAGAGACAGACAGACAGACAGACAGACTGACTGACTGACAGACAGATAGATGGGAGTGAGTCAGTGCGAGACCACATAGTGTGAGCATCTGTCATCAATGTTATACCTTTCACTGTGACAGGAACAGTATGTACTGCTGTGATACTTCAGCCTCATTATAAGACACACTCCGGCACACGTGCACGCACACCCACAGCCGCTCACATCACAGGCTTTTCCTCAGTGTTTCACCACCGAGTGAGAGGTGGAAAAAGCCTGTTCAACTAGTTATGGCAACACCACCGGCTCATGTATCAGCATGCTAATTACTACTTTTCCTGCCTCGGGAGGAGCAATGGGGGGGGGGGGTATGACGTTGGGTAAGTGCGGGGAGGAGGGCTGGACAAATGAGAATGGGGTCAGTAAAGGCATCACTATAGATACAATGAAGTGACTGGTAATTTCTCATGGCAGAGCAACATGGGGGGAAAAAATCACATAGGAAGAAAGAGGGGAGATAACGAGTTGCACTGGCCTATTTATATGCAGCGTACGGGTTAAAGGCGTGAAAGAACGAGCAGAGGGCAAGTGTGAAAGCGCGCCGGCGTACAGCGTCGAGTGTGTCATGGGGTAGACAGTCATATACAGCAGAACGCCGCTGCTCACCGCCCCCTCTGACGTTTGTTTACCTTCATCATACTCGGAGCATTTAATCCATTGTCTTTTATCGGCCTTGGAACTGAAATGATACGTTCGTATGTGGGGCTGGTTGATGCATTCCCCTCGCTGGTGCTGAATACGTCAAATGCTGAGCATATGATTCATGATAGTTGAAAGCAGCGCGTCAAAATGGGTGAAAAGGATCAGCGAGTATGAGAAATGCGTTAGATATGAGTTGCCTCCAGGTTGATCTGAAGGTATTCACACACCTCCTGCCATCAACCGTCTGACTTCTATCAGAACTGAACAAACACAGTCATCCTTAATTGTCAACATTAAACCCCACAGCAGACAGAATAAACTAGTCTGAACTCAGGTTTTGTGGGCATTTCTGTCTGGAGTTTGCACGATCTAAAAGGAGAGGCGAGAAAGGAAGAAAAATAAAGGAGAGGATGAAGAAAGAGAGAAAACATGTCAAGGGAAGAAGAAAGGAAGGAGGAAGGGAAAGAGAAAGAAATCAAAAGATAGAAGAAAGGGGAGATGGATGGGGAAAGGGAGGAAAGCAAAAGATGAGGGAAGGATGGAAGAAACAGAGATGATGAACAGTTCGTAATTAAATGTAAAACTGCACTTTTACCTCAAACAGGACCTTAATGTGCCCGTTATCCACATGTTCCTGGACTGGCCTGTGGACATTGTTCCTTCTTTTTGGTGTCAGGTAATTTTCCAAATTTTATTCATCACTGCACATAATATTGCAACATGTCACTGTAGCTTGTTGCCATGGCAATGCCAGTGAAACAATAGTGACATGACGCGAGGAGCCTCTGCAGCTCCTCAACCAGGGAGGTTTTGCTTCTAAGAGAAACAGCGCTCGCTCAACAATCAAAGGTCTGAAGACAAAAGGAGACAGAAAGACGACTGAGTAGCCAGACGCCACCTTTTTGCTTCAAGCTATTGCTTGATTTGCTTGGATTGTTGTAATGTCACCATGCTACACCTACCTGCATGCAAACCTTGTATATGTTTGAAGCTGCCATATAAGCAGCTGTTGTAGCTTTATAGGATTTTTCAGTAATAACAATTGGATTAACAGGTTGTCGATGGTGGAGTTGCCTGGCAGGTTCAAGCCAGATCTCGTGAGTAGGGCAGTGACCATGGAGTGACGCTGCGCGGTGACTCATTGCTTTTTCATGGTGTAATTTCTTCCTCAATCAGCTCAACTTGATAAACCGACACCGCAAGGAATGCGATTGGTCAGCAAGGGTTGCTTGTGTTTTCCCCCTACAAGTTTGTGATGCCAGCAGAGACAGATCAGAGGGAATGCAAGATGAAGCAAACTGAAAGCAGAAAGATGTGCATCTACAAAGGCCTCCCCCCGCTGCACACATTTCTCTATTTCAGTGCGTGAAAACAACACACACACACAGTGGCTGCAGCAAACACATTGAAACAACGAGCCGAGGAGGATTTTCCCTCTGCTGCACGAAAATGAAGGCAGGAACAAAATCGCAGTACCTGCGGGGAACACAATTAAAGCACGATACGGCTTATTCATTGTGCATCCGGTACCTGGTGCTGGTGGTGCGGCAGTGGTGGGAGATATCAAAGCCGAGAGCACTCTCATTAAATCCAGCAAGAATATAGTCACATTCGATTCTACGGCTCCTTCCTCTTTTCTTCTGCTTGTGTGCCTGAGATTGTGGTTTTTCGTGTTTATTTAACCCTTAAGCTTCCTTTCAAATCGATGAATTTTGTGGCAGGGAGAAAAAGAATTCTCATCCACCTTACACAAGTTATCCCAACTTAGGGTCACAGACAACGAAAGCTGATCCCTGCTGATAGAAACCAAGAGGCAGGTACACACCGAACAGGGAAAACAGCAGTGATCACACTCCCTCACATCACCCCAGGCAATTTCGAGGAAGTGCTTTGATTGCCAACACAGAAAAGGCCTTTTCAAGTTTGCATGTTCTCTCGGTGTGCATCGAGTTTTCTATAGTCAGCTTAATTGTCTATAGGTGAATGTGTGTGTGAGTGGTTGTGTTTCTCACTGTGTTTGCCCTGAAATTGACTGGCCACCTCTCCAGAGATGTCCGTTGAGCGCATACCTCCACCAGATCTCCTGTACAAATTCTGTTTTTCATCACATTGGCTCATCAGACAACTGGTCACCACCAAATTTAAATCTCCTGTTCTTTGCATCATCCTTACTTATTCTGCAAAGGTTATCTAAGTCTGTTGACAAATAATGAGATATCCTGTTAACAGGTAAACAGACTGACAGACCTGGGTGAAGACATAACCCCTCTGTCTGAGGTAAAAGGGTAAAAATGTTCCACTGAGGTGAACTGGAAAACAGTTCAGTTGGTGCAACTTTGTTTCAAGCTGCTTAAAGAAGTTGAGGTGAGGGAAAAATGGAAATTGATGGCCAGTGGCTCCCTCACAATTGGATCCTCAAGATTTTCGTGTTTTGTGTTGGGGGGGGGCAATCACCTCTCCTACTCTGAGACAGAGTATGTCTGTTTATGGCGCAGCCCGTGGTGCATGAAATCTGACTGTCAGGGTCTGCTTACGCACCTGCCTGCAGACCTGCGCCGAGACGTCCGCGCACACAAACACGCACGTGGACAAACACACTCAGGGAGCCGGGCTTGGAAAAGCCGGAGGACAAAAACCGCCAAAATCTCACTTCCTGTCTTGATGGAGCCCTGCCCAAGTGTGGGCGCTTTTTAGTGTTTCAGTTCCAAATGCCCTGGCATACTCTCGCCGTCCTAAAACCAAGCAATTTCCTGTGAAGCCACCCGAGTGTGACAGCAGCAGGTGCCTAATGGGCAAGGCTTAGGAAACAGGGCATTACCACAATCCAGCAAACTCAATTGTATTAATCCTTGGGATTAGCAGCTTTAATTCTCAACACGTTTCCAGTTTCAAAAGTCTTATTTCCTCGCTGAAAATGGGAGCGGCACGTGAGGTGAATATTCAACTATTTCAAGTGGCAGAGGAGAGTGAAAGGTTTGTTTAAACTTTACTTTGCTGTCGTAATCCCACCTTTTGATGCTCGATGTGAAATGAGGAGAAAGGGCGCTTTTTCTGCGTGCGAGACATTTCAGACGACAAGAGTTATCCCCGTGTGTTTTGAAGATGCCTTCGAATCTCTGCTTTACCTGTCACTTTTCTTGATGAGCTCCTGCTAATTAACCCCGTGATCAATCCCTTGCTGATACTAAAGAGCCTCCATCTTAACCCCGCTCCGCACGTCGGCTCCACGACCACTGCAAACTGTCAGTTTTAATCTCCCTCACAGCCACCGTCCGCCCGGCTCCCTCCGCGCACACATGCAGCTTTCAAATAAGGGATTTAGATTACAGTGAACAGTGCGGAGCGTCATGACGCTGAAGTGCGTGTGCTCGGAGGGTGAGCCTTATTGGAATTCATATGATGTTTGTTGACTCCCTTCATATAAACAGGTGGCTGTGTGGAGATAACATACAGCATATTGTGCCGACGATGATGCTCCTGCGCATGCACGCACACACGAGCATGCACATTCGGTGTTGTGTGTTTGTGTGTGTGCGTTTCCTCCCCCCTCTCTTTTTTAAAATTCTTCAAGCAGTCAGAGGGACATTTAATAATCTCTCTATTTCAGGTGTCTGAGCAGGGATTCCTGAGCACATGTCACCTCGTGGCAACATCGAGCTGCTACAACTAAACAAAACCGGCTTTGATTTGTTGCCACTGCAGCAGAATGGTGCATATTAATGATTCTTCTTTCATTTTGTTTTTGTTTTTGTTTTATTTTGCTCCACGTCCTCCTACCTGCTGTATTCTACCTGATGTTGCTCCAGTTTATCATCCTGCCATCTTTCCCTGTTTAGAAGTCAAATGAGTTGTTCAGATGTGCCTGACAGAATGATGAATCCTTTGTTGAGAAGGCAAGTGGTGCCATTTTTTTCTCTCTCTTGGATTTCCAATGTATATGTGAACACTCACACACATGCTCACACACTCACACACACACAGACTCTTTATTTCACTCTTGATTGTCACACTAACGAGAAACCGACTGTCACCCCGGCGATCCACGGTACCTCTCATCGCAACCTGACAATCACAACAAAATGGAGTGTACGTCTGCGTTCGCCTTTTAGCTCAAAGTGCCAGTGCGACATTGTGTCTTGCTGTGAGACTCCTCCTTTCTTTGATCCTCATAAAATCCTTTCTTTTTTGTCACTTGTGCCTGTGTAGTCGCTGCATTCACCAAAGCTGCGTGTACATGCTAACGTTGCCTCTTCACGTCTGGTAGCAGGCGAACCTTTTGCACTGATCTCTTTCAGTCCCAGAAACATGTGAGCCTCTCCAATTCACCACTGGAGAGCCTTCAGTCTGCACGAGAATGCTCTTGTCAAAGTTTGTATTTTTTCGTGATGAAAGCTTCTTTATTTTTCTCCAGGACAAACAAAATCATTTGGAAAAAGTACTCACAATGTTGTGGTTCATGCTGTGTCTTTTATTTCTTAGATTTCTGCCTGCTGAAGTGCACTACAAACACAATACAACAACTCATGGCCAAGGTGACGCTGAATTCTGTAGGTCTCCGACAAACGCTTGAACAATTAAGTTATGAATAACTACATGCTTCTTTAACAAAACCCTGAAAAGCCGCGGTGACTCAGCCAGCCCACACGGCTTTTATTTGAATAATACAGTAAACCACTAAAAGCTCTCCTACAGTATGAGGTCACAAAGAACGACAGCATCACTGGCTGCTGACAGACAAGCACAGGCACAGCAGAGGAGCAGGTCACATGTTGGACAACAGAAAAGGTGCAAACAAGAGGAGAATTTTAGCACTGTCATATTAAAAGGGAAGTTCAGCTTGCAGCACAAGAGGAAGTCTTCTGAAATTACCAATAAAGTATGTTTCAGAAAAAGCCACAGGAATTGCATTCATTAAAATCATTTTACTTACTTGTCTGAATGTTCAAAATGATGAAACTCTTGAGTTTTCATTCAATAATATTTTGCCTTTCACTGATTTTCCTCTGATGATCTATATTCAAAACTATAAGAAAAGCTCATTCCAGCTAAAAGTCCACAAAAACTTTCCACCCTGAAGAAATTTGACCTTTGATGCTCAATACTTTGTATTTACCCTGTTAAAAACTCTCAAATTGTTAACCAAACATGAACCTAAGGGGTCTTTCAGCCTGCAAAACGAAGTGAATGACTCTGATCGAGCAAGAGAACCAATCAATATTGTCTGTGTCAAAGTCTGAGTCAAGAAGTGACACTTCTACAAATCCTCTTTAGCTCTGGTTCAGTAAAATCAATTTAGCATTTTTCAAGCCTAAAGAAACCAAAAAGACTGGTGGCAAACTAGTTAAAAAAAAGTACCCTCACATTCATTGTAACAGCCAGCTTGTTTGACTTGAATTAACTGAACTTTACTAAGATTTTTAGGCACATGTTTTTTTTATTCCTTATCTTGCCTTTAGGCAAGCTTAAAATATAAATAAAGCCTAAATTATGTGGCATTAATCATTAATGCGGCGAGAGGTTTAAAAGACATACTAATTTTCGTTTGCTCAAGCACAGATCCCAAAAGAATAAGGCAGAAACAGCAGACACACATTTGAAGGTAGATCGCCAAATTAAAACAAGTTGCTTCGCTGTGGCTAATCTGCAACACCACCAGGTTGCACACGCTGCAAGCCCACTTCAGACGTGAACGAGGGTGAGAAACGATGTCCGTGCATTCCCTCGCAGTGTCGACACTGAGTGCACATCACTGAACAATAATGGGTATAAGTCGAACACCACTTTGCCTCAAACCCCAGCAAAAGAGATGAAATGGGAAGACAAGCTATTGATTTTGAAAAGGGCGCTTTTAAGAGGACAAGTTGGCTCGCAGCTGGAGACTGGGAGGGCTGTTGTGGCACTATTGATGGTGTGCTGTTTTAGCATCTATTCATCAATGATAGTCTATCATGTCTCCAAGGTGATGGACAGCTTGTTTTGAACGCATTTGTCTGTCACGTCCTTTTTCCTTCACTCATATTTTTTATTGACTTCCTGTTCTGTCACACACACTGTTTACAGAGTTTAGCATTATGAGCTGCAAAATCTGGTGTCATTTCAGCTCCCTCTTCTGTTCATTTGCATGTCTTTATCCTTCTATATTTTGGATATCTCTGGTCATGTCACATCAACGCAGCATTCCCTTTCTTTGAGGTGTGTGTGTGTTTTTCTCTTTGCTTGTACATGTCTTTCTGGTACTCCAGCTTCCCCTGACAATGCTATAAGATCTTGGTAAGTGTATGGTGACCAGAAAATGGCCTTAGGTGTAATGCAGAGTGTGTGTTCGTCCAGAGTGTACTCTTGCTTTCACCAAATGCCAGCTGGGATTAGTTCCCTCCCTTCTGACCCCGGCTCGGGTAAAGAAGGTCTAGAAGATGAAGGGATGGATGGATAAATGTACAGAAACATCTGTCGCAATACGCATCGTCCACATTGTTCACAGCAAGACTCGGAGCAGAGCACAAAGAAATCACAGAACAAGATGTTTATCCGAAGAAAGAAATTGGTACATCAAAGCCAGACTCAAAACGAACATGACTTACAGCAAAGAGCTGCGGGTACAAACTGTCAGAGGATCCGTTTACTCAGAAAGGAGAGGTAGAGATCTTTTACAAACACATGAGCAACTGCACGGACTGGTCATTTACTGAGAGAAACGACAGAGGTGCAGAGGAAGGAACAAAACATCAAATACAAAGTAGAAACCAGATGTGAGTAACTGATTAAATGATTGTGTAAATTAAATTCACTGTGTAATCTCCCTTTAATATCTATCTGGCTGAGAGGCTTTTATCTTCTTTCCTTTGCTAAATGTATATTTGATGATGTATCGAGCATTCACTCAGGATTTACAAAAAACTACCGAAGAATTCTGTTGTTTTGAGCTCAGCTGTGGATGAAGCAAATATTAATTGATTGCTTGGACCTCGTTTTTCTTCGGGATGCAGCAAGAATCACAACACTGCAAACCTGGATCACGAAGCTGCACAATATCTGTCAACGCAGACAACAGCAATAACGCAGGAGCCTTCAGAGGAGGCGCAGCCTGAATTCAAGAACATTCATCTTTCCAGGTAAACATATTCCTTACAGCTGACAAGACTCTTGCTGCATCCATTCTCACGACTTTTGGGCTTTGTTGATAGAATTCTGCATTATTGCTCGACGATGAAACTGCATTACCGCGACATCGCTTAGCAGCAAAGTGTTAACTTGTGATAAACAGGGACACAACACGCCCAGTTTTGTTTCCCTCCAGGCGAAAGTTTGCTTTCGATAGTTGTAACAAATGAGTGAATTTGTTTGCAGCGTTGCTCGTTTGTTCCTTTAATTTACGGCGTGTGCGTTTGAGGGATTGAATCCTGGCTTAATCCATTCAAGCCTTCACTTGTGTGAGTGTTTAATGTGTTGCATATATCCCAGGAAGACAGCAGACGGAGAGGAGAGGCAGCGATTTCGACTGACAGGAGACATTGACTTTGAGCTCACCCCGCCAGTATAGATAATTCAGGAGGCAATGATGCAATCGAAACACAAAAACCACACCAGCAACACTCAAACACAGATACTGCCGGTGTTTTCCAATAGCTGATAATGTGCATTTCAACCCTGTTTTTTGGGAGGTTTTTTGTTTTTTCTTTTTCTATTGCAGTGGACTTACTATCTCTCTCTCCATCTCCTCTCCTCCCTCTCTGCTGCTTCCCTTTTTTCTCTCTTCTCCATCTCTGACACTGTCCTCCAGCTGGCTAGGTGAGATAACTCCTCCACACTCAGACACTCTTGGCTCATTGGCCGGGTGATGGAACACAGGGCACCAATCAAACGCTGCATCATTAGTTGTGGAGATCATGAGCCGAGGCGCTGCGCTTATCTGGTCCGACTGATCCCTGTGACTGTCCTGACCCATCCTCTACATCCTGCTCAAAGAGAGCAGGGAGGAAAAAAAACACTGCATAATAGCTCCATTTTGTTAAACACTAATTCCTCTCTGAATGCGAAGTAATCAGACTTGTTTGAGAGACAACCCGGCGCTCTCACTGCGCCTCACAAAGTGAAAAGATTATTTTGTAAGGCTTTTTGCATATCTGCCTATGAGTTCCTTCATTCTGTTGGTTTAAGACTGATAAAGCGCTGGGCAGGATTTAATTTGTGTGACTGTCGTAAGTAATTACACTTCAGCCAGAGTTCTTCTTGTTGAATAACAATGTTCCCCCTCAGTTTCTTTTTTTTTGTTCAGGGTAAATTGCCCACTCTGTTTCCAGCTTTTAAAATCATCTTCCATCAAGCTGGACAATGAAAAATAACTCCGGCTCCGTACAAGTGTGCTCGTGTGTGCGTGCACATGCATGTGCGAGTGCGAATTAAACTATTTAATGTGACTTGGAGGAAAGCCAGACAGTTATTTGTTCCCCAGAAGCAAGAAAAATGGGAATAAAAGTGGGTTTGGAACGCGAAAAAGAAAAAAATGGATCGCTGATTTATACAAATGCGTCCTTATGACAAGATAAGACAACTGATTACTCTTATCTGTCTAAATGCAACAAAGATGACACATTCTACCCATCCATCAATTTATCTTCAAGTAAATCAGGAGACTGAAGTCAATCATGTCTTACATTAAGCAAAAAGCAGGATGCATCATGGGTAACCGGTCCATCACACGGCAGAATGTTCTGTCTTAGATCCACAAGGATCCATTGAACGAGGGGAATGGCTCGATAGAAGCACCTCTGCACAACGCTATTCATCAATACACAGCGCAGTTCAGCTGCTGATATTTCAGAGCATAAGCTAAGACTGTCCATAGGTTGTGACTTGCACAAAGATCAATGAGTCAGGCACACCATCTGCTTCTGTTCTCCGTATGTTACGAGGAGGAAAGGTGGTACAGCGGGTTCACAGCAGCCTGCTGGTGACAGGTACACACAAGACAAGACGAACGGCATTGAGGTGATAAGTTATGCTAAGTTATGCTTAACCGAGAGCAGAAATTGTTAGAGCATGCACATGGATTAGCTTTGATTTCCTTCTCTGCTGCACCTCTTACAATTCCTTACTCAGCAATGCACATATTCATCCCAACTGACAAACTCTGGCTTTTTAATGTAAAAAGAAGTCACTCTCAACTTCAGATGGAGCAAATTTCTGTTCCCAGAATTCTAAATATAGTGGAAATGT
>JAUESF010000047.1:3139945-3157792 GCA_032274765.1 Malacoctenus tetranemus
AAATTGAAGGCAAACTTTGAATCACTTCCTCTCTTTTTTCTGATTGTATCTGTCCTCTGCTTCTGCTTCACAGAAGAATGTGTGTGTGTGTTTTTCCGGCTCCTCTCATTGGAAAGAAACTAGGCTTTTTTTTAAAGTCCCCTCCAGATACAAAGACTAAATTTGAATACGATTTGAATACAGCACAGTCACTATACAGCTGGTCTTCAACCATTTATCTCATTGATCACATGCCAAAATCCTTTTCTAGTGAATTTTAATGGGTGCTTTGAGTGCAGTGGTAGAATTGTTCATTGTGATTACAATTCAAGAGCTTTTTGTAAAATAATCGTTCAATTTGTAGGCTGAGCTGAAAAAAAGGGAAAAAAGCCTTTTAGCTGTAATCTTCACTCTAAAACATTATATTTGTTTGTGATGTTCTATTCTCTTCATGAGAATGGGAGCATGCATTAAAAAAGTATTTTTAAAAAAGTATAAATTACAGCTTGTTTAACCTTTTAATTAACAAAAGTATCAGTGATGAACAAATTCACCTAATACTGGAGTGACATCTTGAATGGAAAATTATTTAATTGACGCTACACCAAACCCCCTGGGGGACTGATCGAGCTGACAGCAGGAGAAAAAAAACAAGGGAAAGCAGGGCCAGATGTCTCACCTGACAAAACAACCAATCAAATTACAGGTGGGTGTGTCCAGGAGAAGAGATAAAGCAGGTATGACAGGTGACCTCTTGACATAAATGAAGGGCAAAACACAGAGGAGCAGTAGAGAAGAGTGATCTGTCACTTTGGGGAGCTTTGCAAACAATCTTTTGAAGAAGCTCTCATTCAAACAGACAAAAGACTGAAAAGAAAGGAGGACAAACAAAACTTTCAGGCACTGACAAGACACAGCGGGAAGAGTGTTGAAGGACAACCGGAGGAAAAAAAGTTGGGAAGATACTGAGAGGTGAGAAGAAACCTGACAATGTCTTCATTTGAGGGCCAGGGCCAGTCTCCTCCTCGCTGTGGGCCCCAGTTCCCCAGCCTGGGCCAGGAGCCCCCCGAGCTCAGCATGTACAGCGACTGCTACTACCCTCCTCCCTCGCTTCCGAGCCCTCAGCGCAACACCCCGACCTCCTACGAACTCAGCGACTACACCGCCGCTTCCACGAATCCGTACCTCTGGTTCAACAGCTCTGGGATCAACACATCGCCGTACCTGGCTACCACCGGCCCGCCCGGAAATCCTGGCCCTCCCTTCGTCCCCCAACACTACGGCATGCAGAGACCCTACCTAGGTCCGGCCGGAGCTGGGGGTCCCGGAGGCGAACTGAACTGGTTCTCTCTCCCCTCACAAGAAGATTTGATGAAGCTGGTCAGGCCTCCTTACTCCTACTCCGCTCTGATCGCCATGGCAATCCATGGTGCACCCGACAGGAGGCTCACTCTCAGTCAAATTTACCAATATGTGGCTGACAACTTCCCCTTCTACAACAAGAGCAAAGCGGGCTGGCAGAACTCCATCAGACACAACCTGTCCCTCAATGACTGCTTCAAAAAAGTTCCGAGAGATGAAGATGATCCAGGTAAGATTTTCACTTAATTCTTCACTGACTGTGTCTGTCACTTTTCTAACTAACAAGCTACTGCAAACAATTCAGATTTAATCTCACCATTTTTTTTCTCTCTGATGTTTTAGGCAAGGGCAACTACTGGACTCTCGACCCGAACTGTGAGAAAATGTTCGACAATGGAAACTTTCGCCGCAAGAGGAAAAGGAAGTCCGACTCCCTCTCCAACAGCGATGCCAGTTCAGGAACTCCAGAGTCAGCAGACAGCGAGAGGGGCAGCCCCAAACACTCCGGCAACCCGGCTCTCAACATCTCCCCCACAGCAGACAGGATTCCCTCTCCTTCATTGTCAGCTCCCACGCCGTGCCTGAGCAGCTTCTTGTCTGAGATGTCTGGAGTGTCCGCCGGTGGGACGAATGAGGTGGGGGGAGATGGGCTGAACAGGCCACTGCAGATCAATCTTTCCCTCGACGGGCCTCATAGACCCACACAGCCAGGGAGCTTCAGCAGCTACTCCCCCAACTCAACTGGCACGGAGTGGGTACCCCAAGTGCCCGCTCCCCCTGTGCTCTCGTCTTCACCCACCAACTCTTCCCTCAGTTACACCAGCCCCATCCTCAGCCAGTACAGTGGAACCAGCGGGCATTTTTACCCCGCACTGAGCTCAACAGGAATCATCTACCATCGAGAGGGCACCGAGGTTTAACAGTTGTGTTTGAAAAGACTTGTGACATTGAATTTCATTCGTCAGCTTACTTCAGTTCAGAAAACGCTTTGTCATGAGGGGCTGTTTTTGGCTCACAGACAGTTGAGATCACTGTAGCGTGTGACAGTGGAGTAAAAAGACTTTGATTCCCACAGAAACAGCTGAGTCAGCCCTGGCGGACGGTGATTGCCACTGTCTGAAACCGCAGTCGGACTCACTATCAGATCCTCAGTCAGCTTTTTATTCTAACTTACGTCTGCCTCTATCAGATCTGACTCATTATTAACAGATCCCAGATCCCATCTGCTGACATCAGGTCATTCCACTCTGCTATCTGTGATTCCTTGATGGTATCACTCTTACAACGCTCAGACAGCACATTCTGAGGAGTGGTTGAGTTACACCTTTGTCTACAGACTGCGTGTGAAAGAATAGTTAAAAAAGTCAAAGTTACACTCTCTGTTTTCTATTTGTGTTGAAGTGAAAATTAGAATGAATTTTGTTTTTAAATGTGTGACAAGTATGGTAATTTTACTTTGTAAATATGATTACATGCTGTGTAATGTTATACATAATTGCTGGTTTGTCGGTACAACTTATTGCGGAAAATGGATTTATAATGATGAGTTGAAGCTGTATGAGTTGTGTTTTGATATGAATAAAAGGTTTTAGTGGAACTGCTGCGTTTCTTTTGGCATTTTTATGGAGACTCATGCTAAATGGTTATTGGGAGGGCAGGACACCAACACCCCCATCCCCCACCCCCACCCCCTCAAACAAACTCAGTCTCATGCAAACACCAAGAAAAAAAACCCAGCAGAGAGGCAAGGTGAGACAAGACAATGAGCACCTCCTGACAGAAAACTGTCCTGTCAGAGAAGCGATGACCAGCAGCGTGGAACCTGCATGTCAGTGAAACCTGATCTCTGTGTGATGGATAGGTAACTGCTTCTCCTCAACGTTGGAAATCCACATTCCCATGCTGTCCCTGTTCCCTGCACTCAACACTTAAATCCCTCTTTGTCACACCATTGCACACAGATAGTGCTGACTGGATGTAAGCAGCTTTATCAAGGGGGGAAGAGGGCAACTGTAAAGATGCTGATGACTGAAGTAACGGCTAAATTAACCACAGCCACCCTATAAAGCTAAACCAATAAATCATTGCTGGGGGAGCAAATTACCATTGCATATTCAATCAGGGTTACAGTGGTCTATTAAGAGACAAGCAAAAGACATTCAAAGTTATTCATAGTCAACAACTTTATTGTCATTACCAGAGAAAGCCCGTCACAGTATACAAAATCCATTGCCCTACAACATATGACTGTTGTCAACAATGAACAATAATTTTCATTTTGAAACCCCACACACCTAAAGCCAGATGTACCTTGTACTTTTACTCTAGTTAATAGTAAACAATCATCTGAGGTACTCTAGGGACTCCCATAGTTGATAGCATGCAATCATTTGCGGTACTCTAGGGACTCCCACACTTGATAGTATGCAATCTTTTGAGGTACTACAAATCATAATCATTTAATTCCATCCGTTACTATTTTTGGTGCACATCACTTGGAACAAATCACTCTACGAGACATTGCTTCCCAAAGACTGGGTTGGGATCCTTCGGTGGGTCACAAGAGATTTTATTAGGATCACCCCCCAAAAAGATCAAAAACACATTTTTCAAATGTTTACATTGTTTTACCAATGAAAAAGATTTAAAAAGAGTAAGACAGGCAACAAAACCTGCCTAAATTGATTAATTTTAAGTCATAAGAATTTATATTCATTTTCATGTTCAAAATGAATATTTTTTGTATGTCATAGGTAAGACAAAATTAAGCACTAAATAGCCTTTAGCTTATCAGAATGAACTACAATGTACCTATTCAAGACAAATTGATGTGGAAAAGGCAATAAAAATGGTCATTATTTGGTAGATTATGCACGCTTGCACTTCTTGTGATTTATAGAGGCTAAGGTGTAAAGGGTCGCCCCAGTTTGCCATTCTTAGAGGGTGCCAGTTTTTATGCTGATGGAACAGCAAAAAACTCTTACAGGGAATAAAATAATTTGCTAGTGATTTTGTACTTTTCCCCCTTTCAGTGAATCATCTGCACCAAGGTAATCTAAATAAATATAAAGCCTTTCATCAATGTCACCCCGAGGCCTGTATTTACCCTGAAACAAAGGCAGCATGACAGCATTTACACAAAACACAGAGACAAAAAGCCAGAGGAGAGGGACATGCGCTTCGAAATTCAGATCAAGAGGAATTTCGCATACTGGCACGAATAACAAAGTGCAGTTGTCGTGGAAGGTCAACCAGTCAAACGAATTTGCATAACGGATTTTAAAACAAGTGAAGAAGACTCACTTGGATGGTTTCATAAAGTCCTTGCTTTATTAGGTAGACTTACTGGCCCGTCTGATTTAACTGTGTGGAATGTCCTGCTGCACCGTGTGCCATAAACTGCAGGAGCCATTCTGGGAATCACGGCTGCCAAATTCATATGCAAATGGGGGGCGAATCTTCCTGCAGGTAGTGTGCGCTCCCACTGGGAGACAGGATTTTTTGACAAAGGCAGGAGAAATTTAGGCCTCAAACATGACAGTCCTAACTTGTCATTCTCACAACCCCCATTGTCTTGTCTTGGCGGTACAAACACGACCAATTAGTTTGGCTTTTTTTCTTGTTCTGAGTTCATGTCATGTTCAGACTGGCAGGTGAAAAATGTGGCATCCAGATTACAGGGAGGCCTTGTGCCTGGTCGATCCCGCATGGGCTTTTTTTTCTTCTTCTTTTTTTTTTTAACGTGGATCTGCCAACAGAAACATTATAGGGCTTTTGTCTCGGAGACTTCTTTCACATCGCCTTCTGCTGCTTTACTCAGACAGTTTCAAACTGATGCAAATTTGTAACTGTTAATCACACCATGGTCGAGGATGACAAGCTGTGAGGGGGAGAGGGAGGAGCTCCAGATGGAGCTCTCCAGATAAGAAACGGTAAAACCTGAGGGATTTACCTCCCAGATTCCCTCAAACCAAAGTCAATTTGCTTTTATTGGAACTCACAACACAATGTCTTCCAGCATCTTGGGACTCCCCCTTGTCTGTTAGTCTATTTCTTTTGAATATTTAGCAGAGAGCTAAACACTCACACAGATACACTTGTCCAACTCAACAAAACTTGTGGGGTTTTATTTCTCCAATTGGCATTCATTCCCATCTTATTTCCTCACTAAGTACAGAGCACCACCTCTGTGTAAACTCCCATCAGTTTGTCTTTACCTGATAATGAAGAAAATGACTATGCTTGTCGCTCAAAATTAAGATGTCAAGCAATTGCTCTGACAGCTAATCTACATGTATTGGGGGCTCACCGGCTCTTATGTATGATTCAGAAAATTCCAGCATCCAGCATACATCAATCGTGCGCTGCTGTGGCGCTGGACCTTTCTCGCCTTAGGCAGTAGAAATATTGCTCAACACAGTGATACAATTAAAATCTATAAATCCTCCTCCCCACCTGCTGCCTGGCTCGTGGCAGCTTTCCACACACCTGTCGAACTAACGGAATGCACGCACACACACGCGCGCACACACAACATGGTGTGTGTTTGTGTGCAATGGAGGGCTTACAAGTGTGTGGTGTTTATAATATAAACTCAGACAGAGAACGATTATACCAGAGCTGTTATGCCTGACAGATTTGTATGTGTAAGAACTGTCCTGATTATAGATTATGAAGATCTCCGTGTGGGGTGGAGAAAGCCTTGCAGCCAGTCAGTATGTAAAGTTTATTCCCTGCACCGCTTCACTTTGGGCGACTCCTATCTGCGGAGAGAGAGACACCAACTGTCCTGGTACCAAATCAACCCAAAACACACACACACACAAGAACACACACACACACACGCCTTCTGTATTTACTAAAACAGTCGTGTCCTATCAAGGCTGTTTAGTAAACGGTAGAGGAGAACGTCGAGCCTGGAGACATGTCGTCATGCCCACTGCCACAGCACTCCAATACCCCCTTGCTGTTATGTGTAAACATCCACACACACTTCTGACACACGCATACAGGTGATGGAAGAATTAAATGGGTTTCCAGTAGTCTGGAAGACACTCGGTGACCTTTCAGTTTTCTGTGCTCTTTGGAGGTCAGTGGAAAATTACTGACTGTACAGTTTGGCTGATCGCAGGTGCTGTGAGCAGAAGTTTAACACACAAAAAAACTCGTGAAAGCACAAGATGCTTTCACAGATGTACCAAACTAACAACAGTGAATTCCTGAAATTACACTCACTACGACCACTAAATACTCAGACACTCTGCAGGCTGTCGTCTCAAACGTCCTCATCCAGGAGGAAAAATCCAGCTATTCCATAATTCCATCGCTTTTCCTGTGGCTTCTTTGCAGCAGATCATTGTATCCCAGTGTGTCAGAGTCCTGAGGATAAGGCAATGAGAGATCTTCCCTTCCTCAACATGGTTTATATACACGATTTGGGGAAAAGGGAAGTTTGAAGACAAACACAGAACACAGTGAGTGCGTGTGTATATATGAATCATTGCTATTTCACCCTAAAATATTTTCCATGTCAACACGCAGGCAACATGGCGATATGAGCAGGGCTTTGCAGTGAGGGAGGGAGAAGAAGAAGGAAGGGGGGAATAAACTCCATCGCATATCTTCAGGGATGAATGAGTAATCTCAGACACTATAGCTCGCTGAAGCTGCATGAAACCATTTTTTGTTTTCCTTTTTGCTTCATGCCTCTGTTATTTCATCTGACAGGGCGGTCTTATAGCAACCATTGCCTTGTGATGATCCCCAGTTATAAAACTAATACATTTTAATGCATTTTTAGAGGTGAACATTAGCTGGGTTTTTGTGGCCTCAGAAAAAACAGTGTGACTTTGGCTTTTAGTCAACTACTTCTCATTAACTAATTCGTGCATTGCAACACATCGCTAATGTGTTAAAGAGAGGCCACAGGCTGGCATACTGGTCAAAAGGTCAAGACGGCAGAGAGATAGTTGAGGAAACAGTAAAACGGTCATGAAATGAATTGCCATTAAACATTGAACAGACATTCATGATCCTTATATGTGCTGATGCACTCGTGTTTAATGTTCCTATGCCAAGTAGTTGATAGCAAACTCACAAGAAGATAAAGTTAGTCTAAAATAATCTGAATCTTTAGTTTCAATATCAATTACTTGGCAGAGGAATATTAAACACAAGTGTTCCAGTGCTAACAGACGACGAACACTTAAGACCAAAATGTTTGATAATCATTGAGGACTCTGGCAAATTACAACACAAGAACTGAAAAACCACATAAAATCCTGTAAAGCAGCGGTTAATCTTCTCTCCCTTGATCCTTTCCCCAGATTGCCCCTAAGAGAGATTACTGACCCAATCTCTGATCTCTGGTTAACCAAATAGTTGGCAAGCACTGCGGTAAAGGATGGTAAAGAAGCACGCTTGGAAATTTAGACAGAGAGCTAAAACAAACCTAACACAGTGCTCTCTCTAACAGATTGCTTGGATGCTCCAGTTATTGCCTGCAGTGTGGCTCCCTCACGATACCTGGCTACTCTGATCAAGAACAAGAGGGCATACAATAAATCAAGTACTACCGTTTATTGTTCTCACAGGGCTTTAACTCATCTCGTTTCTCCCGGAGCAAAAAAAATAATCACTTTCTGGGTACGAAGCTTCACTGATTACGTTCAGGTTTTAGAGAGGCCAGTTGAAACGCAGACTTTATGAGGCTGGGCTGCCGCATTTAAGCGAAGACTGGATCGAGCAGGCCGTGTGCTTTTTAATGTACTCTTCTTGGCCAAGAGGGACTCCCATTTATTTCTATTACCCACTGCTGAAACAAAACCAGACAGCATGAGTGGGATCCAAACTGTGTCAATTTAGATGATGAATTGCTCAAAAGAAGTCCAATTCTAAATACAGCAGCAAAACAAACAAGAATGGCTCAATTTCCAGACCGCAAATTTGGCAATTAACCTTCAGACATGCGCTCTCCTTCATCAAATGTGCCCCGGGCAGAAACGGCCCTCGAAGGTCCATGCTTTTGCTGATGAACATACTGGTTAAATTATTATGGTCCTCCAAGCAAGAATGCCTCAAAGAATTACTTCACTGCTTCACCTGAGTCCAGCCTTTTTTTTAAATATTCAATGAAAAACAAAGGGGTTTTTGTTTGTTTTTATAAGGCATAAAAAGGGCAACCTTTGAAAATAAGGCTATGATCCTCTGTTTCCCCTCGCCTAAAGTAAAGCAGCGGTTTCCAACCTGGGGTCAGGGACCTTTGGGGGGCCCAGAGATCACAGAGATGGGCCTGAGGCATTGCCTGCTCTGAGGTTGACAAACTGAAATTGCACAAGTCAAAGCAAACCAGAATAAGGCACTTTCTATGACCTACAACAAACCTAGGATCCTGCATGTTGCTTTTATTTTGAAGGCTCCTGTTTCTACATGTTGGTCAGACGGCGTGTTTATCCAGTGTTTGGCTTCACTGTAACATTCAGGCTAGGTCATTCAGGGTTCACAGTTTACTTCAATGCACCAGGTAAAAGGAGGCTGTGGACCACGACACTGATGCATCTAATAAGGTGCTAAAATAATTCAATTTAAATCGTCTTGTGTTTGTCTAACAATGTTGGGAGACATTTCGAGATTTTTTCAGCATGTTCATCTGTCGCCTTATTTCTGGAGGTAAAACCTCATCGTGCCACCAGCCACCAAACACGAAGCTGTGACCAGGTGTCGAAGGTTCTGTTCGTCATATCGGTTTTCAGTTTAGTTTGAAATACTTTGTGTTGCACTGTGTTTGCAAATAAATGTCAGAGACAATCTGTTTCACGACAAAGGGCATCATTTATAATCGTAAAGCCTTCAGTGTGAAGCCATTCTGTTATTGTCAGTGCCTGAAGGTTACCTGTGATGGATTATGTGTCACATCTCCTGTGTTAAAAAAAAGAAAGAAGAAAAAAGCAGGAAGTGTTGTGAAGAAACTGTTGGTGCTCTGTGCTCAGCAGCATCAGACAGGGAGATCTTCACAACCCTCATAACCTGTGTGTTATGACACAGTGCGCTGACTTCCCCGACACAAACAAGGGTCCTAACTGCACTGGTCGGGTTAGATGGGTGCCACGAGGGATTTTCCAAAATATACCCCAAAGTCCTGGGAAAAAAAAGCCCTTCACACTGAAAAGTTGTCCTACACATTAGCCTGTAATGCAAAGCTTCAGGAGCAAGAGGCAGACATAAATCTTGTTCGACACAGATACACGAGAAAAGATGTTTTGACATGCACCGCCACTTCTCTTCCTGTCACTCAGTGTGTAACGTCTGGCCCCTCTTTGACTCAGCTGGCAGGAAAATAGCACTGTTTGACTTTGTGCACTGAAGACTGACCTTTTTCTCCATTATAGAGTTATCCCTCAATAACGGTTGAATTTGTGGAAAAATAACATGACTTTAGTTACACAGTCACACCACATTATCAGATAAAATGAGACCGTTTTGTAACATCTCCAATCCATTATGACCTGGAATATTCAGAGGCAGTTGTCTACTACATTTTCAGTCATGTGATGTGTTGTCAGACAAAGAGTCTACTTGTGTTTTTTGCCAACAGAGAAATCTCCCATAATCCAGTAAGCCCCTGTAATTCTGGCTTCTCTCAACACCGTACAAAATCTTTTCACTCTGATAATGCAAATTTCAATGCACACAGAAGCACTTCACCATTGTGGTTTGTTTTAACGCCATTAATCCCCTGAATAGGACAAAAAAGCTTTTACACAGGCAATCGACCTGCATGTCTTCCTGAGAGTGTGTTGCAACCTGGCCAGGTGTGGGGACACGAAGAGGAAAGATACCACCTAGTGGCCGCTGACAGAACTTTTCAAAGGTCCATTTGGCACATGAAGGAGCAGGCGTTTCCATGTGTGTCAACCTCTTGGCATTTCAGAGTTTGATTCGAGGATGATAATGATGCACTGCGGTGAAAAGGCCACCGTGCAACATCACTGTGAACATCTTAATGAAGTTACTAAAGAAGCCACCAGTCTCCTGTAACAAGCCCGTCTGCTTCTCCATCTCTTCTGCTGAACAGTGCAGGTCAAAGTGGGAATCAATGGCAATTTAATTAGCAGCTTTGTCCTTGTGAAGTCAGGCTTTCATACAAGACTAATCTAGAGAGATAATCAATCCACTGGGGAAGCACTCACTGGGTCTATAAATGCAACACAAACCAAGAAAGCAAACTTATGCAAGAAGAGGGATACACGGTTGTGAGTGTAATAATGATGCATCGAGCAGGAGGAAGGATGTTTGAACCACACTTCAGAGATTTGAGAGAGAAAATTGATTTTTTCTGAGCTGTTCTTTTGTGTTGTGTTTCAATGCAGGTAAAGGGAAATTGTGGGTAATGGTTGATGTTACAGTTAATTGTTTCATCACAGCATGTGGCGGGATGACACCTCCATCCTGTGCGCATCTGGCATTACATATACTGTACCCTATTCCGCAATCTCGCACTCTTACCATCTAATTTCCATATAAATAAGGCAGAGAACCAGGAGAGAATATTACTACATTGGCAGGATGTCCTACTCTCTCGGGATGCGGAGGTGGAAGAGGAAGGAAATTGGGTAAGAAAGAGAAGGCGAAAATGCAGTTCAGAGGATTAACAAGTGCAGGAGTAGAGAAGAAAATTTATATTTTTCTTTAATATTCTTCTGTATTGACAACGGTCACTGATGTGTGAAACACGGAGGAAAAAACACTGGGGATCACGGGGAGGTCCCAGGGCTGGAATAAATTAACTCACTCTCCACCAGACAGTTGTTTAAACCGAATACATTTTCCCAAAACACTTGCCCACCAAGGACAGCAGCGCACACATAAGCAGACCGCTCTGCAACATGCTATTTAAACTCTACCTGGTATCACAAGTGGAACAAAAAGCTACATTTTTTTTGATTTTGGAAAGATTACCTGAAAACTGCATACTCATATATAATACTGCAGTTTTAACTGAAGAATTAAAAAACTACATTTTAAAAACTTTGTAAAAAAAAAAAAAAGTAGCAAAACAAAAACAAATCTTATTTTGACACTTTTCCAAAGCACTTCTCTTGTATTTGCACTGTTGTGAGGGTTTCAGCTTCAACATACTGCTCACCATTAATCAAACTGCAGAAGTCATTTTGCAGAGGTAAACAAACTGAACAGCTACACAGATCGGAGAACACCCAGTGAAACCACACATTTGAATATAAGCATGCGGCTGTCGAGGCTTCCTGATTCCTGAAAAGCTGGCTATTCACTTCCAGAGCAGGGGCAATGCATCAACTGTATGACACAGAATTATTCAGCACACTGGTGGAAGAGAGAGCAAGAGAAACACTGGCAACTACATTTTTTATGTTGATACACCTGTTTTCTTACACGACACTATAGCTTCTACTGTAGCAGCAGCAACAGTAGCTATGTGACTTTAAATGTTTATGAGCCTGTAATTGTCTATTTAGCTGGAAATCCATCAGAAGCCATTATACTATACATCTGAGAGAATAGTGTGTGCTTAATTATTCTCACAGTGTTGCAACTGTAATGGCCTTCCAGACGAGACGCACACAGCCATGGCCTTGTGAACCTTCATCTCCCCACCGGGCTTTTATCCAGTTTCTGAGTAAATCAACTGGTGCATACTAATTGGAGCGTCTTCACCCCTACGGCGAAAAAGAGGGACACTACGTGTGTGCATGCATGCATGTGTGCTTACATGTGAGGATGTGTGGTGGGTGGGGGAGCCTGCTGGACCACGCGGGGGAACTGGATCCTACAGTCGATGGAAAAAAATAATCCGTCCTCAGACGCTCGCATCAGTACAGTCGATCTCTCGTGTGCACACAAACAGGCCGTCTCCAGAGCTCCCGAGAGGATCCTCCAGTAGGCGACACAGTGCAAGACAGGGAGAGTGAAAACAATGACAAAGTCGTCAATAAAATGTGCAGTATTTGGAAAACTGTGGCACGATTTAATAAAATGCAGTCAAATATGTAAATGTCTCAGCATTACCAGCAGATGGAGATTTTCAGCATGTATCTATTGACAATTATGCACAGAGATGTTACTCTGCCTGGAGCGCTTACATAAGCATCAGCATTTCAAACCAATAAATTGGCAAACATTTACATAAAGGGAATAATCGCAAACAAAAATTATTTCTGAACATAAAAAAGTGATTCAACTCAAGACAAGTGTTTTCTTTTCTTCAACAAATTCAAATTAACTAGATAAGATCCCTTTTCCCAATCACATACTGAGAATGAAAGGACCAATAGAGAGCAATAGGTGATTTTTAATTGCTAAAAGCCATCAGAATATAAATCACAGCAATAACGAGAGAATACAGGTATTCCAGGACATTATATTTTTACTCCCCAGTTCTGTTTATCCATCAGAGATGGCAGATTGAGGGTGACAAGGGAATGAATCCCCCATTCACCTCACCTCCATTCTGTGGAATTAAATGAGATGCCACCCAGGTTGAGACGATAAACACTCCTGACACTTCACTCATCTGAATTTCAAGTAGAAAAGCAGCAGGGACAGGACTCGCTCCGGGGGGAAGGGGGGTGAATCTGGAAGGAGAGACCATGGGTCACTGGTTTGATTTGATAAAGGTAAGGGCAATGACAAAGAGAAATTACAGAGGAGGTCAGCACTGAAGGTAGTGTTGTAAATCCATAAAAACAGAGAGCAACACGATAGTTTCGACTTGCTCCAGGAGTTACAACAACAAGCCAAAGTAAGCATCATCGCAGCGTTGCAGTTATTTGTAGCCCAAATAGCGAGTATATTTTGTGTACTTCACACCCTTGACTGGCTGTTCTCCCCCAGCTGTTGTCAAGGTTAAGGTTCTTCAGATGACATGAATCTGCCCAAATCCCCGTGAGATCCCAGCGGGCTGTTTGATGGGTTCACACCTCACTGGCTCAATAAAAGCGGACCGGAGCTCTCAAAGCAGAGCAACGGTGGACAAGAAGCTTTCACTTGATTGGCCAAAGATGGACACACAGATGGAGAGATGGCGACAACTGAGAAAAGGTAAAGGACGGGGGGGAGGGACGGTGTCAGATGGAGCAGACTGTTTCAACTGCGCTTTACTCTGACACCTCAGTGTCGACACACATGAGACCCAGGAGATCTGTTGAAAACACGACTTTGGTTTCTGTGCAGCTGTAAAAGGACAGATCTGGTTTTTGTGACCTTTAAAGCACATCGTAAGAAAGACAAACAGACAAACGACAAGAGCAAAAAAACTAAAGATAAAATGTGGATCAGAACCAACACAAAAAAAGGACACAAAAAGCAGTGAATCAAAAAAACAACCTTTTAACAAGACACCAATATTGTGGCTATTTACCGAAGTGCGAAACGAGACCTGTCTCGTTAGAGTGCATTGCAGTGCAGGGGGAGAGAAAGGCAAACAAGCTTGTTACCACCCCACAACCGAGAACGCAAAGTCAATAATAATACAGAGAGAAAATGGAGGCGGGATGGAGACGAGTGTGAACGGAGAATTGTTGGTTATGACCATTATTTCCCAGCATGCCCACGGATGGTCCAGATATTTTCCCTGAAGGCTAATTCCCCAAGCAGGAAGCCTTCTAACCTTGTTCCCACAATTCTCCAGGTTTATCCCCACATATTTTCAGCATCTTCCTTCTCTCCATTTTACACTCATCTCCTGCAGTTCAGGCGTCTCACTGGGGACTTCACAGATGCTCTCATAAACAGATACTTATTTGTGCTTTACACATTTACAGAACCCTGTGATTACATCTTCTTCGTGTTGAATTTCAACAATGCAAAGGGACAAAAAATAACGTCACCGATGGAAAGAAAAATTGCAAACTCTCATTGGTCCTGCAGCACCTCTGATTTCCGGGAGGCTGGCAAGTGCCAAGGCTTAGTGGGAATAGAGGGGTCCCACAGCCACGCTAATGGAAGGCAAGAATTGAATTCCTGATACGATATCAAACTTTCATTCCTGGTGGGTTTGGATCCAGCCTTCATATAGCGAGGGGCTTTGGGTCTTTCCTGCTGCTGGCAGCTCCAATCACAGAGCAGACCAAGGGGGAAAACACACTGCAATCACGCTAACAGTCCATTTATTTCTTTTTCTTTCCTGTCCTGAACAAGCAAACATTGAATTCAGCGAGGTTTGGTGTAAAGTTCCCATTCTAACTGTGCCAGCTCAAAATGTACCTGCTTAATGCACTAATTTATAAAGAAAGAAAAGAGGTGGATAAATAATTGGTATTGTTGTGTTTCCAGATTAATGCCCAACACAATTTTACTTTGAACAACAGCACTGAAAACCAAACTATTTGTGGTGTTGTTGAGATTCACACTACAAATGTTTTCTGATGTGGGGTGGGCGTAAAAACATTATTGTGACCCATAAAAAAAAACCTTGCAGTCATCACAAGTAACAGTGCGGCTAAATACAGAAACTGAGTTGTAACATCGAGGGAGTGAGCTTCCCATTTCACACTGGATTACCCCCCCCAAACCTCCCCTAAACCCCACCCTTTTCTGGGCCGAATGCCAAATCCCTAAGCCCTCATGGGTGGGCAGTAAAACAGCTGCTTCTCTGATGGATTCGCTGTATTTGGAGAGTGGTTCCCAACACTGCACTGCAAAAAGATTTATTTTCATAAGAATTTGCATTATGTGGACCTCCCCACAAACCATAAAACAGTATTTAATGCAAATAACACAATGCATGACTCATTATGCAACCAGGATACGACCAGCCGATCTTCATTGTCTGGCTTTGCAGACCTGCTGAGTTTGTTTAGTTTGACAAAATGCAAGCTCCCATTTCACCCTTAGAAACATACACTATTTTAACAGGTGGCTTGCTGAAGGTTTGCAGTTTCCTTTAATTGCTGATCAGAAATGGTTGCATGATGTTAGAAACACTGAAGCTTTCTTACAAACACTTAATCCACATTGTTTCTTGTGTTAGTTGACACATGAAACTACATACAATTCCAGAGAAACAGTCTAAGAGGCTGAGCGAGCTAAACGTTTCTTTGAGCCGTTTGTTTTTTTTTCATGATGCTTCTAATCCTTCAGGGGTCTCCTTTTAATAAAGTACTTTTACCACGCTCTTGTGGTTAGTGGTCTTTAAGGCTGCTGTTTTGCTCCCAGTCCCAAACAGAATGTTGTGCCATGCTCTCTGATCATTGTTTTCAGAGCATTTTTAATTATGCTTTTGTGGATATAGGACTCTGGAGAGACCTGGCAGTTAGGATCCCACAAGTGAACACATGCATGAGTGAAGTTGTAAAACTTTGAGATAGACAGAGAAGACTGAGGGAATGCAGAGCACTTGCACTTTTCTTTAATGAGTTGACCGCATGTGCTGGTTCACCTTTGCAACAGATACAAACTTAATTGCTGTATGAGCAAATAAACTCAAACACATATCTAAACTAGAAGCACTCAACAATTGCAAACTTCCAACAATAGGCCAGTGTTATAACACGGCACAAAAAAAGCTGAGTGGATCACCACCAAAATTTAATGGGTTCTAACTTGGGATAAAACACTACCAATAAAATAATTAAGAGCAGTCTGTTCATCAAATTTTACAGAAGTTTGTTGATCAAACATCACACCAGCACAAGTGAAAATCTTAGTAGAGGCGATTATGACTCTTTAAAGCAGAATGAACTGCAACACACATTGAAAGTAAAAGTAGTTTATCTTTGTGTACATTTTCAAGAAAACTTTAGGGATATAAAGATGGAGTGAAAAAGAGTTTGGTGAATTGAAGGCCTGCTTAAGTTTTCTGTCCCTAGAAAAGGGAAAACAAAACTTGAGCCTATTTGAGATCAAACAAACACAATCAGGAGAGGAAAACACAAGAAGAAAGCGAGAAGCATTAGAAAAGCCTCGCTTCAGGCTTCACCACTGACTGGAACCGCCAACCAAATCCAACAAGTCTGGGAGGCCCAAAGGATGAAAAGCTAAATTACAGCCTCTTGTTCCGATTGTAAAGAGACGAGAGAAAGCGCTTTTTCCGCCTCCCGAGTCGAGGCAAGAGTCACAGGGCGGCATGACATCTCGCTGCAAGCGTCTACGCCACATTAATTCATACGTGTTCCTCCTGGACATGGCAGCCGTCACAGTCATTTAGGAGAGATTTATCTCTGTCCCTCTCATGAGCAGTCCCGTGACATTTCCATTTGTCACATGACAGCAAATCACTGGGCCAACGCGCGGGGCAGCGACGTTTCCATTTTCTGGTGCTTGAGTGAAGGGGAGCAGATGAACGTCACCTGAAACACTGCGTCATCAAAAAAAGCTTATTCATATTGGCAGAGAAACGAGACAGCGGGAGACAGAGGAAGAAAGGAAAAGCACTGAGTGAAGACGAGGAGGCAATGAGAGGTGGTAGGGAATGATTCTTACAGAAGGATTTGATGATAATGACAATGTTGAGCATTCTTCGAAAGACAAAAGATGAAGAATGCATTAATGGGAAAGGGAGGAGGATTAATGGATGAGAGGGAATGCAAAGGACTGAAGACTGTACAGGTGTCAATACAGGTGGAGCAAGAAGACAAATGATAACAATTGGTACTTCAACTCCTCAGGAAGGTCACTCTTGCAATGTGTTGGTTCAGCATTTTTTACTGATGACATTTAGGGATAAAAATGGACGAACAAAGTTATCAACAGGAAGCAGTTACTGGCATATTGATCCTATGAGGGAGGCTGAAGCTTGAAGGATCTGAACTTAGGGTCTAACAACATAATCATTTGTCAAGTTTAGCTGAAGTTACACAAGTTATGTGGTGGAAGATGCTCTATAACTGTAGCAGTTCTGAAAAGAAAGATCATTTCAGAAGGAATGACAAAAAAGAAGCAGCGACAACAGCTAAGGTAAGCTAACAATACTCAGACAGCAGCTACCAGTTCTTAATAAGGCGAGCTAATGTCTTTTTAATGACACAAATGCATCTAAGCTATAAAGGAAACAAGCTAATGTTAATGCAGCTTCAAGTCTTACATGTTACATGTTGAAGTCTTTAATAAAATATCAACTGAGCGCGAACTGGAGACAACAGCCTTGGTTGTTGCTAATACAAGCCATCCACCCATCTGTCTGCAATTCTCCATTTTGGTGTGTAAACTAGTCATGAAGACCATGAACAAAAGTGGTGGGTTTACATGGATGCTTTACCACATTGTAATCAGAACAGATAACACAACTACGTGCTGCTCTCAGAAAAATACACTGATATCACCTAAATGTGATGTGCAGTTCATTTGGAGTACAGGGCTAGACTGGCAATGGTTTAAATCCCCAGAAACTCACTAGCGCCATCTGTCTCTGAATTAAGTTCTGTGAATCAAGATACTAGATGCTCTCTAACAATGGGCACCAGTTTTAAAGACATTAAAACTAAACTGGCAAGCATTAACAGTGCAATAACAACAGGAAGCAACTGGCAAAGC
>JAUESF010000047.1:3161189-3174884 GCA_032274765.1 Malacoctenus tetranemus
CAGAGGGCCCAGTCGAAATCGGAATGAGTCTGGACATCGCCAGCATCGACGCCATATCTGAGATCAACATGGTATTCTTTCGTTTCTTCCTCTTTGACAAGAGTTGACAACAACTTTACTCACGTGTTTGTGGGATGTGTTTTTGTTACAGGATTACACTGCGACCATCTTCCTCCGCCAGCGCTGGCGGGACTCCAGGCTGGTGTTCCCGGGCAACGAGAGCGTGAGCGTGGACGGCCGCCTCGTGTCCCTGCTGTGGATCCCCGACACCTTCATCCCGGACTCCAAGCGCTCCTTCCTGCACGACGTCACCGTGGAGAACCGCCTCATCCGCATCTTCAGCAACGGCACCGTGCTCTATGCTTTACGGTAGAGCCGCTGCTTCGGGTGTCCGTCCGCCGGACTTGACATTTACTGACATTTGATTCGCTTGTAGCCGTCAGGAAACAAGCGTGGCAGAAATGTGTTCAGAGAAAAATAAACCATGGAGGGAGAAACTCAGCTGCATGTCACACATGGGAGAGGGGAAAAAAATCGAAACATACTTTTCCAGAGTCAATCTTTGCTGTTTTTGGGATTGCTGTTGTAATCAACCGTGAACTGGCCTCGGGCCTCCCTTAAAAAAAGCACCCATGTATCACCACTCAGTCATCCAACTTAAGGGGATGGCGGTGAACTCCCCGAGTGTGCAGTGCCCTTCAAACACTTCCGATTCTGTCAGAGAGGATTTGCAGAGTCCCCCCGTGGCCACGGCCAAAACAATCTGTCCACTCCGTCATGTTTCACTGCCGCACAACTTTATTGTCTCCCTTCTTATTTGATGCCTGGACAGCTTGATTGAGGACAGAGAGGGCAGAGCTGTGTGCACGGGAGAAGCTCTCTTAGAGGCTTTTTTTGCGCTTCTGCACGGTCTTATTTTTCACTGGCGATTGCATTTTCTGCACAATTCAGCAACTTGTCCTCATTTTTTTTGCTGCACAAAAGACTCTTTCAAGTCTTTACATCATGTGCTATTTGAGCAGTGTTGTCTTTTAGCAAAATGGGAGCTTGTTTTCTTCAGAAAAGGAAGTCAAAAGGCAGTTTATCCAATTGTGAAACAGCACTGGGAGATACAGTCATATTTAAAAGATATTATTGTTTTGATGGAGAAAACAAAACAAAAATGCTTGTTTTTTTCATCTTATCTGATCTGCTATTTTGTTCAGAAGAAAAGAGCCTCACTCAGTCCAAACAAAAAGCAAGCCCTGGCTGTTAGAGGAGGAAACGGTCTTCTTGGTGGTCTCTGTGAGAGTCGCTTTTACTCTGTGTGTCCAACAGGATCACAGCGACCATCGCCTGCAACATGGACCTGACCAAATACCCCATGGACAAACAGGTGTGCACCCTGCAGCTGGAGAGCTGTGAGTACTTCCTGTGAGCGCAATCCATCACCCTGACACCCTTCATCAAGCGTCTCGGTGGCCATAAATCACCATCATCTCACCATCATTATCAGTACTTGCCATCATCATCATCATCATCCCCAGTGTAGTGAGTATCAAACTAAAGAGCCGACGTTAGCTAAACGGGTGAGATTCAGCCTCACTCAGTGAGTGTGTGTTGTATTGTCAGGGGGCTACAACCTCCAGGACGTGGTGTTTTATTGGACAAGAGGAAATGACTCTGTGAAGGGTCTGGACACACTGCGGCTGGCTCAGTACAGCATAGAGAGCTACTACACATCAGTGTCTCAGGCTGTGTATGAAACAGGTACCGCACTTCAACTCCCAGGAGCCTCTTTGTCTGTGAATTGAATAATAATAAACTCACTCAACAAACACATAATGGCCTTTTTATTAGTTATTGGATCTGTGTTGTCTTGTCCCTTTGTCACAGGACAATACCCCAAGCTGGTGCTGCATTTTTCACTGCGCAGAAATGTGTTGTTCTTCATCTTGGAGACGTACGTTCCCTCCACGCTCCTGGTGGTTCTCTCCTGGGTCTCTTTCTGGATCAGCCAGTCGTCTGTACCAGCGAGGACCTGCATCGGTCAGTACCAGATCCCCCAGCTCCAAATTAGTTTACGTCTTTATTTTCTGTAATGTTGTGTGGATTAAATCTACAAACTTGCTCCATCATGTCTTTATGTCATCCTATTAATTTACGTCTCCTCACTATCTGACAGTTTTGCAGATGATCAAGTCATTTCTTTTTTAATTCTACTTGAGACTCCGGCTTTTTTTCTCCACTTCTTAGATTCAGCTCCTGAATAATTGCTATCCTCTTTCCTCAGCCTGATCCTGATTAAACTTCACTTTATATCTCACTGCACTAATCTTTGTTTGTCTGGAGCAATCAGCTTAAAAGACAGCCGTGAGATCCAAAAGAACAAAGGAAAACCTTGAGTGGCCCATAAATAAACCTGCACCACATCAGGGGTTTGTCTTGGAGGTAAAAACTGAGCGCTGAGCTTTATGTACTTTATCTGCGCTCAGTCGTCTCACATCTAAAGCCAGCCTGGGAGCATGTCCGGTCTGCATCCGGGCCAGTTACTGACTCTATGTGGCGAGAATAACAATAATAAAGTTCTGCGAAGGTGCCTCAGTGGGTTGATATCAGTCAGTGACGGCCAAACAGACTCCAGGTGTTGATTATTCCAGTTTACAGTGAATTCTAATCTTCTCCAAATAGAGACGAAACGGAGACTCTGAGCTCTGAGCTCCTGGTTGAATCACACCTGCACTGCCCGTCTCCCACTCCCCCTGTCCCTTTTATTAGCCTGAGACTCGTCAGGGACGGATTTGTCCCGGATTGATTGCATTCTGCGGCTTCTTACTCGAGCCAATCAGTGACACCTGTGGACTTACATCAGCTGCTCATCAGCCAAAGCAATCAGCTGTAAAGTGGAACTGCAGGAAGAAATCTATGATCGGCGCCTCGGTTCCAGCAAGCAGCCCGACCCGTCGCGGCCTCACGAAAGTATAATTCCACGTCGCGCACGTGTGTGTATGTGTGTGCGTCACTGATCCATCACTGAGACGTTCTCTGCAGAGATTGTCCTTCAAGGTCAGGGAGGCATCTCCGACTTGTTAGTTTCTGACACGCCGACTTTTATGTAATGTTTGTTTCGTAACATCAAGTAAAAATTTCATGTTGCTCTGCCTTATTTTTTCATTTCAAAAGGAAAAGTCGACGAGTAAATAAAAAAAAGCTCATTTGCATCAATCTAATGAGCCCCGACAGCTGTTTTGAACTTGTTTCAGGATGGGGGGGGGGAAAGAGAGCGATGATGATGATACCCAGAGAGGATAATAAGAGGACTGGGAGGGAGGATAAACACAACATTTCCCACCTGAAACGACTTCCAGCAGATGGAGGAAACAATACGAACCTGCGTGAGGAGGAAACGAGAACTGTTGTGTCCCGCAGGTGTGACGACGGTCCTGACGATGACGACTCTGATGATGGGCGCCCGCACTTCCCTCCCCAACGCCAACTGCTTCATCAAGGCCATCGACGTGTACTTGGGCATCTGCTTCACCTTCATCTTCGGCGCGCTGCTGGAGTACGCCTGCGCTCACTTCTACACCATGCAGCACCAGACCGTGGAGGATCTACACAGAGTGAGCAGTGTACTTGAAACGTGAACAGGGTGGGATTTGTCAGAGGGGATCAGGGAGACATACATCCCCATCGCAGTTTTTCCTCCAAATCACACCCTGAATTCAAAGCAAAGGTATGATGCAAACATGCCAGCTTCAAGTCACCTCTGTTGTCTTTGTCAGGAACTTTTGAGGGAGTTCAGCGAGTCCAACGGGAACGGCTCGCTCCCCATCGTCAGCTCCAGCCAGCCCAACCAGTCGGTGGAGGTGGGCTCCACGGCGCAGGAGCCCACGGAGCAGCCGGCCGACAGCGACGCTCAGAACCACGCCGGCCCCAAAGACAAGGTGGCGAGTCAGGGCTGCGGCCTGTCGTCCGTGAAGGAGGCGTCGCGCCGGGTGGCGTCCGTCTTCATCGTTGAGAACCCGCACAACATCGATTGCCGAGCGCGCACCGTTTTCCCCTCGGCATTCCTCTTCGTCAATATCCTCTACTGGCTCTACTATCTCTTCCTCTGAGCGCCGTCTCCAGGCTGAGGGATAGTTAACATCATCCACCCTGAAGCTGCTCTACCTCCTCATTTGAGAACCAGTACCAGATGTCACTGCCTGGATGTTCGCTGGTCTGATCCAACCTCTTTGTAGCACGTTTACAAAACCTTTTCAGGGCTGCAAATAGGTGTAACAGCAGCTTGTTAGAGGTACAAACTACAGATCCACTTTGTGTCATGCTTCGAATTGAAGGCTGTAATTGATTGCATATAAATGGCTGGTTCTTGACAAATTAGCATGTAAGAGTGGTGGTGAAAAGCCTCCATTAGCTCCTGAGAAATCCATAGATCCATCAGATGAGGATGAGTAAAGTAGTTCCAAACAGTAGGCTGCCTGAACTGTGGCACAGAGTGCTGCGCTGCATTGAATTGCCTTCATTAAGTGACTGATGTGTTTTTTTGCTCGCACCGGCTGTAATACATCGTTTCTATGAGATCATAAACTGTATACTTGGTTCAAAGCGTATTGTGGAATTAAAAGAATACATCAGTGATCGTTCTGTGTTGGTGCATTTTAATGAGGAGGACATTTCTTCTCCTTTTTGAAAATAAGAGATTTATTTTTCCCCTCATCCTGGTAGGAGGACAGTAAAGTGCAAACGTCGCCCACAGTTTCAGCAGAGCAGAAATTGAAATGACACAAGGAGATTTGCTCACTCGACAAAGATTGATTTCCAACGTTGTGAAGCACCTTTTGGTTAGTAAGTCAATTGTTTAAGCCAGAAGGATTCAGCTGCGTTTGATTGTCTGCCACAGAGTGGAGGAAGGATTCTTTCACTCCAAATCATCTGGAGGATTATTACACCGAGTTACGCAGCTGCGACCCGAGAAGAGAAACTTCAAGTGGCGGGCACAACAAAAAGCCACCGCAGCGTCCTCAGTGGTAAACAACTGGATACACACATCAGGAAGAGGAATGCTGAAGTAAAAGGTACTTTGAACGTCATCTGTGTGTCACACAAATCAGAAAGGAAAATTGAAAGTTCCCTGCAAAAGCATTTTAAACATAGATAACGAAAGAAGATGATAGAAATACTTAATAAACCCATACAAAACTTCTTCCATTTTAGTCCTTCAACATCTTGTTCATCTCGTTGGTGGGGGTAATAAGTTGATTGATTTTGATAAATGATTTTTATTTTGTATATATTTCTTATTTTGTTTACCTCATTTTAAATCAATACTTAAGAAAAGTGAAAAAATCAAAGAAAAAATTTTCCTCAATTTGTTTTGGAAATTTTAGATAAAATTTTGTTCCTTTTTGCCACTAATGTTGATATAAATATGATTTTTCTTGTGAAATTCTGTTCAAAAGAAAACAAATAAAATTTGAATAAAATTAATCTACTCTAAAATTGAAAAAGCAAAGGTGTCTAAATTTTAATCATTTCATAGCTACTCAAAATTTGCTCTCAAAATGGATGGGCAAGATGGTAAAGGGTTGGAAGGGAGGCATTTGTTTTTCTTTTCTTTGTTCTGCACATCTGCCTGGATCATAAAAACTAGTCCTGGTGTCTGAGCTCAGCTCTTGGTTGCACCACGACATAATCAACTTACAATTAGTGCCTAAAACTTCAGAAAAAATATGTGGATTTGTTGTCAAGATGAAGGGAAATGAAACACTATACAGTATAAAAAGTAAACAACATATAAAACAGTGATCAAGACTCACTATGTACATTAAAAAAAGACATAAAAAAGACACATTACGGTTGAAACTGCTTTCTGGTCTTTCCTCATTCATGACATCACTGAGATTGTCTCCTTCTGCATTTCACCCTGAAACGAACGAACCAGGTGCAAACATCCTGTGTTTTTTTCAGCACCACTTCTTCTACACTTACTGCGTCTCTGAAGACTTGTCACATCATTCTCTCATCAGCTTTGCTTTCTCACTCGAGCCTTTTCCATTTTGTAACCATTTCACTGAGGGAAGACTTTGTTTTTTCCAGAACAGGATCCTCAGATTCAGACATGCAACTGAAACTGTGAGGAGCCTGAGGAGTGGCTATTCTGTAAGATTGAGCCCCACCTCGTGGCTGACTTCTGTCATTACACTTCAAGCATTTTTCCTGTAAACCGAGATCAGTCCGGGGTTTCTGATGCGCTCACATCCTTAGAGGCAGTGAAGATTACAAGGCCGTATCCTGATGGTAAGTTTTCAGTCCTTTTTTTCCGTGAGACTCCTCCTTAGGTTGCTTTCTTTGACTCCCATTCCTGTGGCGAAAAAGGAAAATAACTCTCTGAAAACGTTCAACACATTCAGGGTCAGATGAGTTCAGACAGCATTTCTAATGTCAAGTATTTCAACAAGATTTGATTTGACTTTGATTTGCCTAAACATCACAGAAATGCACACACGCTTTCACCAAAACATGAAGAAGTGTCTTTCAAAATAAAAGCGATCAGCAGTTTGGAACTACCTTCCTCAGTCTGGACAGTGTCTTCAGACGGATTTCCTCAAAATGTTCCGTTCTGATTCATACAACGACCAAGCGATTATGTTCAATTATGGCTTATGTGACGGTACTCCAAAATAGCAGCCGCTTTCTTTTCCTGAATCCATCAATGACAAGGTAAAGCTGAACCTAAATCAGTGCAAACATTAGAGTGAGTCCAAGTATTTTGCTAAATCCTGTCATGTCCCTCGGGTGTATTGTGAAAGCAGATCCAGCAGAATTAAATCAAATCCAACACCTATGAACCCATTAGATAGTGATCACTCCAAAAGGCTCTCGCATAAACGTGCACCTAATTACAAATGTCTAAAGTGACTCCGCCTTCATACAAAGACCGTTTATGTGAGGAATGTGAAAAAAAACAACCCATTAGATGATGGCGTTGTGCTGTGATCCAATTAACTCCCCCGCGGAGACTGACGGGAAAGTGTGTGTGCGCTGACAGGCGGGGGAGCCGGGGGCGGGTGAACGCGATCACCGTTACCTTCGCTTTCTGCATGACGGTTCCAGAAGTGGACGCATAAACAGACGGGGGTCTCCTACGCATCTCTGCGGCGCAGTTCACAGGCAGAGTGTCGCTGTAGATGTTCTGGGTCTTTCTGCTGGACACCTACACACCAGCCGAACGCAAACCAGTGAGTTAAAAAACAAAGTGAATGGCGGTCGCGAGCGAACACACAAAAGAGAGGGAGACGCACCTTGACGGGAGGCTTCTTCTCCAGCGGCGCCATCAGCGCCCCGCTCGCCAGACTCTTCTTGAGGTTTTCTTTGACCTGCGTCAGCCGGAGCTCCAGGTCCACTCGCTCCGTCTCTTTCGCTCGGCAGGCCTCCTCCAGCTGGGCCAGACGCTTGTTCAGGAAGGGTTTCCTCTTGTCTGCCCGACAAAGACACAACAACACGATATCACAAAAAAGGCACCAGGAGAGACCTTCCTGCCCCCCAAAAAAGTCCACAAACATCACAATTCCTTCAAAATAAGATTCTGATATCTTCTATCTACTCATTCTTCCTTAACTGCTTGGAAAGACATAAGATTTTTTTCAGTCCTTTCTTTTATTCTTCTCTTGTTGAAATGGTTTACATTTCAAAATAAAAGTTTGACATATACACAAGGCTGGTGTTCAGAAAATACTGAACTTTTTTTAATGCTTAAATTTATCCACTCCAAAAAAATACAGTTCCTATTTGCAGTGTGAAACTTCTTCCTGAAGTGAAACAGTTTCAGAGCCTCTCAGTCAGATATGAAAGCTCCCTGCACTCTTACAGGCAGCACGCTATGCGAAACTAGAGGAAATTACTTCGTTAGACATAGAGAGCATTTTCATATCCATGTTGTTGGTTTTAATAACAAGCGTTTTCCCCTGTGGGGGACTCTTCTGCTCACACAACCCTTCAATAACAAAGATCAGAGTGCAGGGTCGAAAAGAGAGCAGCGGTGGTTCAGCCCAAGTCGGACCAGTCTCGCCGTGCAGTTCTGCCTTGCAGCAGAACTGAGCGATCGCTAAAGAGTGATTTCAGAGTGGATCTCCTCACCAGAGGCCGTCTTCAGCTCCTCCTTCACCTCCCTCTTCTGCTGCCGCAGGGTGACCAGAGCGTTTCGTATCCCGTCCCGCTCCCTCTCCAGCTCCTCTTTCTCTCCGAGGCAACGCTTGGCATCCTCCTCCGCTCGCGTTTTCCCATATTTCCCGTACTGGTTGGCATCTGGACGGGAGCAAAGGTGAAGGGGTCAGACGTGCAGGGGTTGTGGGAACAAAGGGACAATCTTTCACAGCGATCTGCGAGCGTGTCCTCGCGCGAGTTGCACGCGCAGTGAGACGAGTCTGATTTCATCTCGCAGGTCACTTTAGTAGAAGCAGCGCGCTGGTTCGACCGTTTCTTTTTCATGAATCAAACAATGGATCCGAGAGAAACAAGACATGAATCATAGATAAACACAGACACGGCTGCCGAGGGAGAGGTCAGGAGGTGAGACAGCGCATCTAATGTGACTGTCCAATAAATCTCAGGTTACATCCTGAAGCTTTCAGACCTGGAAAGTGCTCAAAAGACCTTTTGATGTACCAGAATGTGATCATAGAGAAAAACATTAGACAGAGCCTCTGTGCTGTGTGATGCTCATCTTCTTTCTCAGCAGCTGAGGCCTGAATGACACTATGGAGTAAAAAGGGAGCGGCGGAAGAAAAGGGGAGTTATATGATGGAAAGTGAGACGATGATGGAGAGAGGAAGGGAAAAGAAGAGCGATTGAGTCAGAGCAGAGATCAGACTTTATGACTGACATTGAACTCATCACTGTAAAGGAGTGTACAGAGAGAGTCGCACCGCTGGAATCTCCACCGTAAAACTGATTTATAGAGAGGAGTCGACTGCATTGCTTTTATTTCCCTTGGAGAGACAGCAAGCTGTCACTCTTCTGTTTGATGCGGCCTTAAACGAAGGAAGTGGGAGCGTTTTCAAACTAAAGCTCGTCTTTAAATCAGCTTTAAAAAACAACCATGAGTCCAGGACGTAACCTAAATCTGTACGCAGACGACTGCTGACTAAATGTATGTCGACAACACCTTCTTCATCTGCACAAAGGGCCCTTAAATGCAGAATTGCCAATAAATTTGAGTTTTTCTGTAAAAATTCATTTGTGAACAAATGAGATAAATTTGACACTCCTGCCTCGCAGCTGAAAGATGTTTTACTTACGTTTATCTCTGATCAAACATACGATAGTCGTTTGTTGCCTTTCGAACGGGGCATTCAGAGGAAACTTGTCCAAATAAAGATTTCCAATCCATCTCTCCGTATTAGTGAAGTGACCTCCACTGGAGGTATGCGGCCATGTTAGTTTTGAAAAGCCTCGCAGCACACTTACTCGAGCCAGTTCGCTTCAGGGAGACTAAGGGCTTGGTTTTGTCAGAATCGCTGCTGGAGAAACTTGAGCGCCGCTTCCCTTGATTCCCAGGCTGCTGCCTGCGGTTCTCCCCCGACTGGGTGAGGCGGGGAGGGGGCCGTGACACGACAGATGTGCGAGGAGGAGAAGGAGAGAGAGAGAAAGAGAGTTTAGACAGAGCACAAAAGTAATCTTCAGAGTTATTCATCTGAGACTGCTGAGCTCTGTGTGCGTGAGTGAGTGAGTGTGTTTTCTGGCTGAAGGTGTGCTGAGAGGTGTGTGTCTGAGGCTGAGGAAGGGGTTTACAGCCTGTTAAGCTGCTGTGACCTTTTGCCTCTCTGTCACCAGTCTGATCACTCTCTCTTATTTCTCTCCTGCCTTTTCTCCACCCTACAGAGAGCCATCAGTGACAGGCGTGCAACAGAGCGCTGCCTGTTAATTCGGGTGGCTGATATGGGGCGTCACATCCAGACAGCTCAGACGGTCCCTAACAGCTGCACACACACAGACACGCAGCGTCTAATCTGATCACATCAAAGTGAAGAGCGAGGCGTGAGCTTCGGATTAAGCCTGATGCGTCAGGGTCGCATACCTCGTTCGGGACCTCGTCGTACGTCCGGGAGTCCGCGGAGGTGCCGATGGAGGAGGTGGCCCACCTGCGAACGGGAGGAGGGAGGCAGAGAGGGGGAGTCAGATCAGAGTGGGGGTCAAAACGCGACCTTGTCCTCCTCCCGGCTCCGTCGCACTCACAGGAAGGAATGGCGCGCAGCGTCGCGGATGTGAGCGATGGTGTCCACGTCGACGTAGTCGTAATGCAGCGACTCCGGGTCGGTGGCGGACCCCGTTTCAGCCAGGAGGACGCCGAGCCACCGGCCGAGCTCTTCAGAGCTGCCGGCCTGTTCGGAAAAACACGCTGGATTAATTAGCCTCGACATTCGTTCGCTGAATTCTGAACATCTCAATTATTGCTTTCCTATTTTTCACAGTTTGTCTTTCGGGGCCTGTGAAGGGACCTTCAACACAAAGTGACCTCATCGTCACCTTCAAATCCAACAACTTCGCTTTCATTTTGAAATTTCAAATCCTTGTTTTGGTCTCCACCCGCTCACGAGGGAAACATCTGGCTCATTAGCCAATGATTGCTCCACACTCACGTTATCCATCCTGTTTAAATCCGAAACAGCTGCCTGCTGCTGCCATGGAAGTGTGAACGGGACCAATACGAGTGAACCAAAACATAAACAAACATAAACAGTGAGACGAAGTTGTGTAACACCGAATAGAGAGGAGCTTGAGCGGAGTAGAGGGGCAGAGCGGATCACCGAGCCCCCGTCGGGACCTCTAAAGTAAAGTAAAGGGGGGGGCTGACTGATAGGAGCCGTGTTGCATCACAAGTGTCGTACCTCCAGAGCAGCCACCTCCGTGCTGTTCCGCATGATGCGAAAAGCAAAGGGGTGTTTGGGTCCGAGCCCGGGCAGCACCTCGCAGCCGTGGAGTGGGAGAGAGGGCAGGGAGGTGCGGGGGTCCGCTTTGTCGTTGTAGAAGTACAAAAAGCCTTTGTTGACGCAGCACCACTGCTCCCGCCACACCTGGCTCACCAGCACCGACAGGTAGCCTGCGACGGGACGAGGCGATGCAGAAATGAGGCTTCTGCCAGCTCGGAGGCTTGGGAAAGAAACGACGGTGGGTCCTGACCTTGGCGGGGGTTGTTAAAGGTGGTCCGCGGTTCACCGGGCCGGGGGAACTTCTTCTTGGAGAAGCTGATGATGCGTGTAATTTTACGACCTGCAGCCAAAGCCCCCCGTCTCACCTTACCTGCAGCAAATCAGAAAATCAAAGAATTAGAGTCTCTCTCTCTCTCTCTCTCTCTCTGCAAAAATGTGAGACATAAACGTCAGATGAATGAGTTTCACACATGATACCAGGAGTGGATTTTGAGTTGGGGGGCAGGGAGGGAACACCCATCCCCAGGCCCAGACTATCACTGCACTTTCTGCCCTTGTCATTAGGAAGTGTCCTTCATATTTTATAGAAACAACCATTAACACTGAGGCACAAAAAGCAAAAAATGAACTTGCGATCCTCATTGATTCTTGAAGACTGAGCGATAAACAGTGTCTTGGTCTCACCGTTCTCTCCTGCAGACACGCCCACACTGTCTGAATCCGACGTGTTCCTCTCTGCAGACAACCTCTGCAAAAAGTGCACAGACAGCAGGTTAGCCTGCGCAGCAGAGCAGCAGTCTGACACTGGTCCTCGGCGTCATCCAGGTCTGAACAGCACATCAGCCTGTCTTCACTTGTCTCCGCTAATAACAACACGAATCGCTAAAGCTGCAACAATTCCTCTCCTTATCTCCGTCTTACACTCTCTCTAAGCTGTTTGACGACGACAAACATGATGGACCCACTTCTCCGCTTTTGTGCTTTCTGTAATTTATGTCGGAGCAGACTGCTGAGATTTAGGGAGGCTGTCCCCCTGTTTAAACACCGACACACTTCCACTCCCTGTCATTGTTGCCATAGCGCCCAATCACGCTGCATAGCTGCTCTGTTTTGAAACACAGGTATTAGCGCGCGCCGAGTCGAGCCAAACGATTGTTGGAGAAAATTGATAGTGACAGCACAATTGCTACCCTGGCGCTGGCTTTTCTTCACCTCCGCCGTGAAGATAAATTATGTCTGGAGGAGGGAAAAAGTGACGGAGCCGCGCCGGCAGAAGCGGCGTCCCTCCCACGCTCACCTTGTCCAGTTCGTTCTTCCTGGGAACGAGCGGCGATGCAGACTCCTCGGGCCCCGCCGCGCTCTGGCCGCTCACCTCTCTCACCACCTGCAGGGGTGTTTAATATGAACTCACTCTGGACGACACAACCCTCTTTTTTTCTCTCGCTGTCAGATCTACTCAAAGATGATGACAGCTGCACGACTTTTTCCCCTAAGGCAGAGACGGTGTTTATGCGTGCGTTCAATTTACCGTAAGCCATGTTTGAGCCTGCTCCTTGCTTTGCACGGCCAGCACCAGAGCGTCCCCATTGGGCAGAGTGAAGCGCAGCTCGTGGTGCTTCCTCTTGCTGTCTTTAGGAGCATAGACCACGGTGCACTGGGGCAGCAGGAGGTCCACGTAGGGACACGTGTCCTTGGAGCTCTTATAGCACTGGGGACGGGAGGACACATGTTACACAGGAGGTGAAGGGAGTAAAATACAGGTCACTTCCTTCACGAAGATGCCAACACACCTGCAACCTGTTCTCCCGTATGACAGTGAGCTGTTTGGCCCACTGGCCGAAGCGCTTCTTGCGCAGCAGGAAGGCACAGATGCGGCAGTCCCTGGCAGGAGGCATGGAGCTCTCATCAGAGGGCCACTGGTGAGTCAGCTGGATGCCGGGACTCCGTTCTTCCTCGTCCTCCTCGTAGGACTCGTAGGAGCTGCTCAGGGCATCAGAATCATTGTCTGAGGGAAGAACAACAACAGAGTAGATGATGACAGTCCTGTCCAGGGCGTCACAGAGTTTCATGGTCCCAAACACAAAGCTGGAAGTGCAAAAGCCCTCAATTCCCACTAAGTGGCTTTTCAATCTTGTCACAAACATGAAACTGAAAGTGTTTTCAGCTTACAGGAGTTTTTGCGGGTGGAGTTAACGCAGGTAGTTGGGTAGTGGTTTTCAGCATCCTCATATCCATCCTCTATAGAGTTGGGAGGGCTTGGCCTGACTGGAAGTGAAAGAAAAAAAAAGCCCCAACATTACCTGAGGTATTATCAAGGCCTTTATCACAGCATCTACTTTGTAATCATGCTCAGACCGCAGCGCTGCAGAACTGTGTTTATTGTGAGGTGCTGACTCTGAGGCTTTCACAGACAAATGGAGTCGCTGGGTGCAGTGGAGGTGGGGGACGTGCTGACCTCGGGTGATTATGTACTCGGGCAGCTTGCCAGGGCTCAGTGGCACGGCCTCCTCGTAGTACTCCTCGGGAGGAGGCGTGGTGGGCAGAGGAGGAGGAGAGTCAGCCGAGTGAGAGGCGGGGGAGTCCACACAGCTCTGCCAGGGGGGGGGGTGCATAAACACAAAAATGACTCTTGAACCAATTTTTTTTCCAGCTTGAAGCCAAAAAGTAACATAATCAAAGACGAATGGTACATAAACAACTTAAGGATTTCCATAAATTAGACACATGGACTCCGGGTGGATCCCTGAATTTCCCCTCAAAACAGCTTGCTGAGTGATGAGTG
>JAUESF010000047.1:3249003-3259539 GCA_032274765.1 Malacoctenus tetranemus
GGGGTCATTTGACTGATACGTTCCCCTTTAACTCGGCTCTCTTGCACAGGAACTTGAGTAAAGTGCTTCACCTGCAGTGTTTGGAGAGAAACTTTGCAGCCAGTCTGGTATAGGGCGATATATGTTGCCACCTACCCCTTCTCTACGGCAGGCTACCCCTCACTGACCCTGTTCTTCTGAGAGGGGATGATAACCGGTGCGGCACCAGCCTGCGTCTTCCCTGAGCGCCTGCGATAGAGGCTGTGACACAGCCAGGCATCGCTTTCATTAATAACTCTTCATCTGTAGCAAAAGTGCTGCTTTCAAACTTACTGAACTCTGCGAACTCCAACGTTTACCGTCAAAGGTGTTTTCAGGTTTGTTATACATCTGTATTTGAGTTTTGTAAAGAAAGTCTTGTTTTAAAGCTAGATTTCGGGATTTTGACAGAAAAATCTTTAAGAAAGCGGAGTCAGACCATCAGTCAGACCGTGTGAGAGAAACATCGTTAATTTCTGTGGAAAATTTCTATATTTAGCAATTTAATTGAACGAGTGAGAAAAAGAGGTGCAGACGGAGTTTAACTGAATGCAGCCACTTCAAAAACTTCACAAGCTCTCAGTTGTTACTGTGCAATTGGATGAGATTCAGTCATTCAATTATTTCATGTAGCACTCTTCCAAGTTAGGGTGGAGGTTTGCTGCTGCTGAGGGAAGGCAGGCTGCAGCCTAAACAGGCCAGCGGTCAATCGAAGGGCAAACACACACCGAGACACTTTATGGACTGTGTGAGGAAACAGGAAAGTCGGCTTCTTTCCCCCCAGTAAATAAAGGGACCGTTACGATCAAGAAACTTTTCCTTTAAACTTGTGGCACCGTGTGTCTGCAATGTTCTGTTAGTGAGACACAACCACTACAGACTCTGTTCAAACAGAGTACCCAGCACCCCAAGAGACCCTTAAACGAAGAACAGGCACTGAGTGAGTGACTGTATACAACTTCCAGACTGATTAATGCTCCAATCTAACCAAATAATCACAGTTCATAAGGTTAAGGGGTGAGCCGCTCAGTATTTTCTAACAATTATCGGATTATGAATGACATATTTAATGGACAGAGCCACCTGTCAGGGCTGCTCTGACTCTGCTGCTGAAGGCGACTGATTCATTCAGCGACAATAGAGATTTAGTGGATTAGATCAGTTTAACAGCTGCTGTGAAAGACTCAACCAGTCATGTTAAAGCACTGCAAAGTCGCTGGCATGAAGTTGTGGAGTAAAGCTTGATTTTTATGACAAGCAAAGAAAACCGGTACAAGAAAAGGAGTTTCAGTGAGTACCTGTTGCTGTCATGCCTCTCTGCCTCTGAGGTTTGATCCAACATTTTAAAAACATGCTTTTTGTGATGGTACATTGTTCATGGGTTCGTCATGGTTTGACTTCCCCTGTAGTGGACTGACCATCTGTACAAGGCGGGTCCCACCTTTCACTGAGGGGTGATGAGATTAACTCCTGCCACCTGTGACGGTTTGGACAATGCAAATCGACCTACAGCTCCGAGCTCAATTGCCTATTCTGGTGCACAAATCATGTGGTTGAAAGAAACTCCACAAACTGAATGATCTGGATGCTTTCAGGAAAAGTGGTTAGAAGTCAAAAAGTCAAGTAGAGTTTGCTAAAAAGGAATTTCTATAATTCTAAATCAAGTGAGCTTCATTCAGATTCCTTCAAAAACCAGATCACAACTTTGGAAAGTCCTCACTTGACAGTGTGTCTAAATAATTAGGTAAATCTGTTTAAATTAGGAATGTTTTGCAAAGAAAAATGTCGAGTGCACGAACCGCAGTGCAGCAGCTGAAGCTTTCAGTCACACAAAGTTCCCCGAAGAAAAATGACTTGAACCCTTTGCCTGAGCCTCCAAAAGGCTCCACCAAACACAGTAAATGCCAGAAACTGTGCTGAACAGCGAACCGCCGCCTGCTCAGCGACATTAAAAAGACAAGTTGCGGCCGTAGGAGCAAAATCCTCCTCTCTGTAGGACTTGACCTTTTTCCATCTCCACGCTCCCTCTTATCTGTTCCTGGTGGACACATGTGCACGCACATGTGCATGTGCACGCATTACATCATGACTGTCCTCTTCTTCTTCTTCTTCTTCTTCCTCTCCACTCTTTTGTTTCACTGCTTTTCCATCCCCTCGCGAATGAGATCATCGCGCTGATTCCTTTCCAGCTGTTGTGGTTTGGGGGCATCTGGGAGACATTCCAGTGCGCAGCCACAGATCACAAGCCCGTACAGAACCTTTGCCCAGCCGTGTAATTCTCAGCAGCTGCAGAACATCCAGTTATGACACTTGAGCAAGAGTGCCGGCCGTGCTCGATTGAATCTGAGGCTCAGTGGAGGAAAAAAAAGAAGTTGTGCCGCGTTATTAGAGACGGAGTGAGGCTGTTCAGATATGCTGAGTGCATAAGTGATTGAGCCACAAAGATCCTAAGTGACATTTGTGGGAATTACTTGTTTTTGCAGGGTTTTTTTTTTTCCTTCTAGCCGTTATATGATACCGGAGAGGACATAGATGAAGATCTGAGGACATCTAGTGGTCAAACACGACAGTGACACCTGCGGTTCCGTTACATCAATGCTTTCCTGTCCTGGTCTATGTGAGCCCATTGACTGTCCTGCGGGTTTTAGGTGTCATCCAATTTCAATACAACACAATCTAGTCAACATGACCTCCCATGAGTACAGATCAGGAGCTTCTCATAAAGTTCTGCAGGAAAACATCAATTTATCACCTCTGCTACCTTTCATTATCTTAAGAAACACAACACAGAATCACAAAGCAGGCACTGAATATCAGTGATCTCACTATTCGTTTAGCTAAAACACAGAGGGGATTTTTGAGCATATATATCAACCCCCTGCTGACGTGACTTATTAGGTTAATGCAGTATTCGAAAAACATACACGGACAAAAACACAATGGTTTCATGTTCACTGGAAAGTCTAACCACTGAGAGGAAAATGAGTGCATGCCAGTGAAGCTCCGGTTGTGTCCTACCCAAACACAAAACACATTGTTGACAGTGTTGACATTGTGATTCCTCTCTGGGTTTTGTTTCCGCTTGCCAGTGGGATCTGTTGGCACCACATGAACCGGCGGATGACCTAGTAATTTCCCAGTAGTCTCAGCCAGTTGAACTTTCTAGCCCAGTTTCACGACTGTTACCATTGAACTCATTAGTTCCCCCAAATCTGCCAGTAAGTTTGAAGTGTACCACGTACTTTTATGCATTGTTTATTGGGGGCATATCCTGGCATCATGTCCTCTCCATTACCTGGGTTTGTTTCTCTCATCCTAATTTGATCCTGTGTGTGAATTTTGATATTGGTCACGTGGTCTTAGCGTTCTTGTTGACATGTCATCTGAGTCATTCCTAAACACACCAAAAGCTAGGTTGAATTCACCAATAATGGAAGGAAACTACAGAGAGAAAGAGGCATTAAAAGACCATAAAATAAAATAAAATACCTCAAATTTCTTCATATTGAAGTAGACATGTTATTTTCCCCCATAATTCCACATTGTTTTTTTCTATAACCTGTGTTGTTTCTGAAGCTTTTATCTGATGGACACAGTAAAGAAACAGAACTAACAAAACACACTTCTTTGTCTGTCCACCCACATGCTCATGTGTCTTTTCAGTTCTCCAATTACAACACCACTGGCCTACTTGTTGCCCATTTTATTATTTCACCAGCTGCCTTGTTTGTTTCCTTGGTTTCGCTATGACGTTGTGATTCCCGTCGGCTTCTTTCATTTGGTTTTGTTGTACTTTACATACCTGTTTGGCGCCTGTAATCTATTTTTCTCTGTGGCTGCATCAAGAGAATAACAGACACTGCAGTGGACTGTCAAACCTGCTCGGTGACATGTGGTTTATACTGTCCTACTGACATCACGGTGGCAGATCAACACTGTGCTGTGATATCTATTAAAATACTTGCCCACAACTAACTAATTCCTGTTATTTTATTCTGGTGGTCTGTCATTGGGAAAATGTTTGTTTGTCTTCACAGCGTTTTCCCCCCAAATAAATCCTTGACCAACACAATTTTATGACAACAGTATGTGAAACTCACCTCCCAGGTGTTTGTATTCTCACAACAGCGCGAGCTACCACAGCCAGACCTTCACTGCCACTCTGGTTCCTCATGTTGTGAATATTAGACTCTGTTCTTCTCTTTTAGAGAATTTCGATTCAAGAACAAGCTGAAAGTTACAAGTCTGTGCTTCCAATGCAGAGTATAAAAACACAATAGTACTCTGCTAATGATACTCTGATACTCATGGGCACCAGAATTTAATCGGTGAATTTATGAATAAAAGCCCCCTCATTGAGATAAGCCTCGTTTTCTTTTTCTCACAAGGTGTCAGCCCCACAAAAGTTCACCACTTACACAATCACAGACAACAAATTCCACCATTGGGATTTAAAATCCTCTTTCTGTTTTGATATGGTGACTAAATCAGAGGTATGGCTCATCTTTACCTTCTTCTCAATCATTTTACTCATCAAACCGTATAAAGCACATGACACTTGTGACTAATAAATATGAAAAACTTTCTGACATGTGACACGTCTGAATGTGGGATTCTTTTATAACAATGTGCAGCTTGAAAAGCTCTTGATTATAGGCCTATATAACCCTACGTGCACGACATAAAGAGGAAGAAGGCTCAGTGCTGTTAGCAACATTGTCATCGTCCTTTTTATCTGAGAATCGCATTCCTGGATTATCATTTCTGCCACCTTGATCAGGGTAAATTACTGGTCCCCCCGGGTACATGATACATCTGTGTTTGATCCATCCTTAATATAGCTGACCTTGACACACATACTCAGAGCGTATTGTTGTTCCAGTGCAGCGGTCACGGGTTTGAGGGGCCTTGCTCAAGGGCTCACAGTGGTGGTGTTGAGGGAGGGGGATGAGCAAGGGCTTTTATTTTGCTATCTTTTCATGGACTTCAACCAGCAACTCTAAAGTCACGAGTTTTCTTGTTTCACCTCTGTGCATACATGTGTCAACTGCAGAAACACATATTATCATACAAAGCAGCTGTAGGCTGGTGACTTATGCTATTCATCTCCTGTCCATAAAACATGAAAGATCTGAATTTTAAAGCATGTTTTTGGCTCCAAATTTACTGACTCAAACCTAATTTGTTTTATCTAAAGGTTGGTTTCCAGTGCAGCAATATCCCTGACTACACTGACACAAAAAAACAAGCCTCAGATGCCCTTGAAGTCTCTGGAGAGGAGTTTAAGGTGGCTTGGTAAAGAGGAGTGATGATGTATGGAGAGGTGAGTGAGCGAGTGGTGCAACCTGTGAAGCAGAGTAAACACAGTTGCTCTTGGGTGTCCTGGTGGGAGCAGTGAACCAAACATGAGCTCACCTCAGGATGATCCCGACTCAACAACATGACACGGCCGAGGGGATGAAAAGACAGAGGTTGGTTCAGGAAGAGATGAGGAAGGTAGTGGAGGATGAGCAGATCAGAGGCGCGGTGGCTGGGAGCCAGCGGGGAGCCTTGATAAAGTGGGAGCAGGCCAGATTTGGAAACTTTCATGTGGGCTGGTCTCTGGCAGTCAGAAGCTGAGTGCATCAGGTTCGTTATGCAGGCGGTGGGTGCTTCATGTCCAGCACAGTCCTCAAACTCAGGCACTGAAACACAAGACAGAAGATGAGTATACACAAAAATGATCACAACGTGTGTCAGTGGACCTATAATTATGGCAATTTCGACACGAGCTAATTAATCTGCACCACTGCACGGGAACAGCTCTGAGAAAATACAAACCCTTTAAATGAAACTTTAGCTTAGCTAAAAAGCTGAATATTGACTCCTGTCCTGTGAGTTATCCCCCCCCGCGGATTCTTAGGGGTACTGCCAGGACCCCCTCAAGCCTCACAAGACTGGTGACAATATATAGACAGAAGGGCCATCTTAAGTTCCCACATGCTATGACAACTGTCTCCACTCTTTGACATCTTAATGATCTCAAAGGCCAGCGAGTGGAGCTGAAAATGGCGTGGGAAGACCGCGTGGCGAAGTGCACGAGGAGAAGAGGGTCAAACATGAAGGAGTGGTTATCAGCTGGCAGGGACAGGACGGCATCGAGAACGTCCCACAGATCCTGGACGAGGCTCTGGGCGAGGAGGACAGACCCAATGGGAGAGGTAAAGGCTACTCGAAGACAAGCTGTGGCCTGATCAGGCACAGATGGGTCACCAGGGAGAGAGGGTGGGTGGGTGGGTGGGTGGGGGTGGGGGGGTCTGATGTTGGAAGAGCACCCAACGACCCCGAGTTACATCACAGATCATCTGTCCTGGTGCATCTAAGAATGTATGGTGCAGCCTGTTCATGTCACAATCTCGCCCGTCAACAGAGAATGTAAAAAAAAAAAGAAAATGGACCCGGAGCCACGACAGCGTATGTTTACCATCAAAAGATAAACAATATTCAAACTGAAACGTCCACAGAGGCCAGAGAAGCCAAGATATGACTGTAAAAAAACAGACAGTTTTGGATGATAGTATCTGAGGATGGTGCCTTCAAAGAGACACACCCGAGTGGGAAAATCAATAATGGTAAAAAGGAACAAAATTGGATTTGTAGAAAAAAGTTCAAATGAAAATGAAAACTTCATATGCAACTCATTTGAGACAGAAAAAAAGCCTCAGTTATAATTGTATTAAATCAGGAGTTAGCTATTTTTAAATAATGCTATTAAACTTAGGAATGGACTTTTATTTTGACAGGTGTGAACCAGAAGTCGCAGTTGCAGCTGAACGTGTACCTGCTCGTGCCAGACCAAACAGGAGAAGATGCATTTTTTTGTTTGCGCAAGTCTGTGGTCAAGAAATGGCTTTTTCTATCAAGGGAAGCTTCTCAGTAAGGCAGAACTGTTTCCCCCCCAATATTTCAGTGTTGTATTTCATTTTGTCCGAAGTATGAAGTACGTAACTCTTTTAAATAGGCTCGATTTATTCGCCGTGCAGCGTGTTTCACCATATTTTTCTTATTTCTTTATGAAACATAGCGTCGTTGGAAAACTCTGGGGTTTTATACACTGCAAACATGTCTCAATGAGGAAAACCTGCAGTGTTTTTGCAGCAGGTCGGGGAGGTGCAGGAGTTTCTCAGCACCTGTCATGGAGCAGGTTTGGGTGGTAGAGACGCTCAGAGACGGTGTGACAGGGCTTCACTGTGAAAACGAAAAAAGGAGCCGTCCTGCCAGCAGGAGGTGAACAAGTTACCAGGATACCAACAAACCACTACACACCAAGTACAAGTCCGCGTTAGGGGAACACAAACCACCAATCATCTTGCATTAAAAAAAAAAAATCACAAAAAAAAAAAAAATGCGTCGAGCCGCGTTTCAAAAGTCGGAAAAACGACTTCCCTGGAAGTCACCAGCCGATGTGAGGAGAATTTGAATATCCGGTGACTGGAGTCGTTCGCCAACGCGACCATACGGAAAGCGAAATTTTCTCTGGACTTTTTCTTTTCTTGGCGGTTTGGGGAAATTTGTTCTGAAAATGTCGAGAGGATATTTAACTCACCCAGACTCGGGAGTCCACACTGACCCTGCGAGCTGACTGCAAGGTAAGATGACTTCTCACTCTGTCGACTGCGCACCTGTTAGAATATATGTCAAATATCGCGATACCCTTTATTTTTATTTATATCTTTTAATTTTAATTTTTCTACCTATAAGGATACAGGCAGTATGTGACTGTGGTAATTATGGGTTCAGGTTACATATGTATATGTACATTTAACAAAAGTTTTAGTTCTATTAATATTCCGGATTTTAGAAGCTGTGTGTTTGGATAATAATACAAAACAGCTTTGAAATAATTCACAAAATACTTATAGGGATACATTTTACAGTTTTGATTAAATTGCAAAATATTCTTTTAACAATGTGTTGTTACATGTTAGTAATAGTGATGATGATGATAATAATCATAGGAATGCTCTTTTTTAAATTAGGAATCTGCAACTTTGTGCAATTAGGAATCAATATTAATTTAATAATTTGGTATCTTTTATTTCTTTATTATTATTATTGGCTACATAGTCGCCTAATTGATGCTATCTAGCTTTTCTCTTCTGTATCAGGAGTTTTATCTTGTTTACTGTCTTGTAGTTATGTGCCAATCAGAGTTGATAGCTGTTAATACAATAGTACACTGTGATAGAGTTAAGCCTCCCTCTATTTGTTATTGCTTTGTCAGTGTAGATAATTGGACACTTGAAACAATTAAATTGTCTCTACTGGTTTAGTGTGTTTAGTGTTCCCATTTGATTCACGTGTCTTCATTTGCTCTCTGTTCATTCATTCACTCACCTCATGTTCTCCTTGTTTCCTCTGTTGTATTCAGATGAATTTATTTGTCCTCAGCATCATCCTGGCACTCCCACTCCTCAGTTACCAAAACCCAAGGAGAAGCTGGACTCTGCTGCCTCACAGTGAGTTCAATCTTTGACTTTTGGATGAGTTACAGGTAAATCATTTCTTCATTAACATCCATTGATCCCAGCATGTGCATGTGTCCCCTCCTCGTGGTAGCTCTGGTTGTCGAAGTGGACGGTACTTTGGGCCAGCAGCCTCTGAGCTGCATGGAGCTGCCAGAGAACCTCACGAGGAGAGACAACCTGAGCCGGGAGGTTTTCTGGAAGAGGGACGGAGTAGACGAGGTGCAGACGGGCAATTTATACCTGGTGCAGCTGGAAGAAAGCTTTGGAGGGGGCAACTACACCTGCCACAGCAAGGACGGCTCGCTGCTCAACTACACCACTGTTCTGATCCAGGAGGACGAGACCAAGCGGAAGAAGATTTTGGTGAAGGACGATCAAGGCAGGAACTATAATGATAACAGTCACATTCTCACAGAGAACGAGGCAGCTGCTCGAACGTGTGTTCATTTCAGTTTGTTCTCCGCCGTTCTCTCTTCAGTGGATTACTTGAACTGCTTCGCTCAGAACTACAGCGGGGAGTTCCACTGCTCCTGGACCTGGCACAGCAGCCGCGTTGGCAGAGTGGCATTCATCAAGGCCCGACGGTAAGCTCCCAAAACTGCCGAAATGTTTTCTGCTTTGTGCGCCAACAAAAGCAGCGTTGGGACTCATGTCAGAGCTGAGGCTGCACAGCGACGTCCATAAATACCTACTCAGGAAGGGAAACACAACAGAACACATTAAATGTAGTCTGAATGTCATGTTTGTGACTTGAGATCAGATTAGAATCAGAAATAAGACAGATGTTTTTCTCTGTCAGTAGTCATAGTAACCTCAGCCAAGTATCCTTGAGAAATTGCCACAGCTTCTTTGTGTGGAATATACCATCCGAGTGTGAGCATGACGTGTTTCTCGCTGTTTCATTCAGTGTTGCCGACGACAGTAGCACCGACTGTTGGGTGGACCCTCGCGACCAGCGCTGGAGGTGCTCCTCCGGTCACCGTAACTTCACCTGTTCCGTGGTGGACAGCGGGGACGGGATCTCCTGCCTGGACGAGCAGCACTGTCCCTACGCGGAGGAAACCCAGCGGATCTACGTCACGGTCTACATGACGACCGAGCACTTTCTGCTGGAGAACTACTCCAAACTCTTCTACCTGTCGGAGATCGGTGAGACATCTGGAGGGGAGGTGTTGTGCACGGGGTCTGCTCTGCTCCCGCTCTCATTCACGCTCTGTTTTACTTCCGTCTTTTTTGACAGTGAAACCCGACAAAGTGAGGATCGGTAAAGTCAACACGACGCTGATAGAGTGGAGTTACCCGAGCTCCTGGAGCAGCCCCCACTCTTACTTCCCGCTCACTTTCGAAATTGCACAATTCAGAAGCAGATGCAAACAGTGCGACAACCCCTGCACGGAGTCCAAACCCTCAAAGGTAAGAGGAACTCACACAGCAAAGTGGATGTTCAAAAAAAAGAACCAAGCAGGGGGAAAAGTAGGAAATGTTGGACTTTAAAGTGAGTTGAAACAAAACCCACAATTGAAAGGAAGCACTTTAAGTCAGCACAGACTCAGATTCACTGATGATGAATGTTGCACAGCTTTGTGCCTGTTTACATGCTCAAGAAAATCCAGATATTTCAGAATTTTAGTGATGACATATCCAGCCAAGTCCTGTTATCACAGAACAGCAGTTATCTAGTCACCAGTAATCAGATTACCAGAACTAGATTTCTCCATGACACCTTTGTGCTTGTATTTTGTTGTCTTACTGCTGCACGTATGTAAAACAGTCAAAGGAAACGAAAGCGTTGTCGCTGTGTGAGTGAAAGGTTGAAACAACACAACAACCTGTTTAGCCAGCCGATGACATCACACATTGGCACCGATTCCTCAGACGAAAAGTGAGTCTGATGTCACTACACATCGACGTACTCCGAAAGCAAGCTGATGAGGTTTCATTTTTGCATTTCAGAAGTGGAAAGTAAACAAATCTAGTCAAATATGTCTGATTATTCCCAGTGGTCAGACTG
>JAUESF010000047.1:3259639-3273497 GCA_032274765.1 Malacoctenus tetranemus
TTTCATTTTTGCATTTCAGAAGTGGAAAGTAAACAAATCTAGTCAAATATGTCTGATTATTCCCAGTGGTCAGACTGCAAAAAACAAACTTAATTGTGGTGTGGACCCCAAGAAAAAAAATGAAAACAAATCTTGCTTTTCCCGTGGAGAGAGAAACACCCTGAAAAAGCACATTTTGTCCAACTTTGATGACGTCTCTTTTTCAGAAACTGGCGGTCCACTCGACAGACATTTGTCAGTTCAAAGTGAAGCGCAGGGCGAAAGCCGTGTGTGTGCGAGCGAAGGACGCCTTCTGTGACTCGCAGTGGAGTGAATGGAGCCACGTGAGGTGAGCGAACCAGAGTATCGCGCTCAGTGCGTTTCCAGTTGCCTGCAGAGGTCGACTGTTCAGTTCCTTTCTGGGTTCATGATCACACTTTTTGCCTTTTTTCTGCATAACAGCTCTTGTGACCTTTTGGATTTTATGTTTGAGCTGGTCGTCTTTTTGCGTTGATCTTTCCCTTCCTCTGGCTCGTTTCACTGTTGGATGTTCTGTGTTTCAGTGCTCCACAAATCATCCAAAACTGTAAATATATAAATATTCCCCTCGTATTTTTTGTATCCTTCGACAGACTGAGGAGAGACAGGAGGAACAACAGAAGGAGCAAACAGCAAAACAAAGAACAAACATGACAGAATGGAAGGACAATCTCAACCCTCAATGTTTTGGGCTTTTATATGTTTCTATTTAACTCATCTAATGATATTATCTTTGTACTGTGCAACTATTCTGACTAATAAGTGAATAGCTAAATAAACATTGAAGAAACTTTTGTTTACAGCTCTTCTGTGTGTCTTGGATTTACATTTCTTTCACAGTCACAATCGACACTTTTATCCAGGCATAATTAGAGAAAACTTTTCGGTTAGGTGAAAGTCAAACAAATCATTATTCTCAGGTTGTTTTTTGTTTTGTTTTGTTCATTTTTATATTGGAAATGTTTGTATAACCTCAGCGTTTTCTTGCACAAAACAAACATATCGTGTGCCTTTTTTTTTTTTTTTTTCCTTTTTTGCTGAGAACAGAAACATCAATAGTCGTTTCCATTTGACCAACAAACAAAGTGAGCTGGCCCTCGTTTTTCGCTGCCCGGCGGTCAGGTGAGAGCGGCTCTCGGCAGAAACTTGCCCCTCTGCTCCGTGACGAAACACAGAAGTGATATTCAACTTCCATCTGCTGCCTGTTCACTGGAGGCAGATAGGGCCCATGTGGTATTTCCTGCGCTGCATGCCAAGACACACAGAGAAAGGGAAATACAACACAAAAAACTGAGTCTTTGACTGCTGGTGGCCGTTCTCCACTCTGATGCGGCCAATAATTTAGTCAAATTTACAACCGAGGCTGCATTTTCAGGAGAACGCAACCAGCCGTGAACCATAAATTGCATTACGCATTACAAAACACACAAAAGTTTTCTGTTTTTTTCTTTGAAGGTAAAAATCCCGAGACTGAGTACAGTAATACTAAAACCCAGCGCCGACACAGTTCCTCAATTTGCCTTGGCTATAAGAGGAAGCTCACATGCTTTGTATTGATAGTTTTGTGGAACAGCGGGTCGGTGACCTTCAAACAACAGACGCGTGTTTGTGGCCATTAGCTAATACGAGTCCCTGCTGACATCTCTGTTGCTCATCGCTCGCTTGTGTGAAAGTAGAGGAAGTATCCAGTAACCAGTCACGCCTACAGTGTGTGTACTCTCAGCAGCTTGGTCCTGAGCGTGGGCAGTGCAACGCATGGAACAGTCTTAGTTAAGACTGTTTTTTCTACTTGTCAAACAGTCACATGACAAAAATGGTTCATTTATTCAAAATCCTCCCAGATTCCTGCTGGTTTCTGGGTATGAGTGAGTTTATTGGTTATTTGTAAGGTAAAATGTAAGGTCACTTGTAAGGTCGCTTCAGCATGTGTTCATAATTAAAGCTTCAGACTGTGTTTAAGGAACATTTCAACTCAACATCAGTGTTACACATCATTATTGAGCATCTCCAAGCTATTTAATGGCGATTTTGTGTTTATACGAGTAGTATTTGAGTTGGAAATACATCAGCAAATACTTTGAATTTAGTTTTGATAAGCTTCTATTCAAAACCATTCAGTTTTTAGGGAAATATTTTATAGAGACATTCTTTTTACACTCTTTCCTGAACCATCTGATTTTTCTAATAATGCTGAAAAAATAGTGATACGCTGAAGTTACTTAATTCAAACAAACTTTTCCTTTCAGGTTTGATACATTTTTTCTTGTCAGTTCATGCAACAAATCCTTCACAATTGCAGTAAAGAGACAATTACTGAAAGATGTCTTTCTACTACAATATTTGGACAAAAAATACACTGTGTGTTTGTTTCATAGCTGATACGATTGTATTCCAAAACTCGTCAAACAAGAAGTGCAACTGGGTGTTTGTGGGAACAAATTGGCCTTTGGAGATTTGAAAAGCAGCCTTAACCAATGTAAGGTGCAGCTGCACAACTAATGTTATTTCTTCAAATTTCCTCATCACATGTAAGAAACTCCCAAACAAACACCATCCTGCCGGCCTGCCTGCAGTAAGGCTCTCTTCTCTGGCTGCAATATGTGGTGTGTCAGGTGGATGTGGCGAACGCGCTCCTCACTTCCTTCTCATAAAAAGCAGAAGAGGTGAAGTGATGCGAGTGACTAAAGCTCTAAGTAGATTTCACAGCACTGACCTTTGATATTTTATTCACCCCCTCACATCACAAAGGACACAAGACATGTCGAAAGTAGAGTTTACCAGCATTTGCTAAAAAAGAGCATTAAAAGAGACATTTCTCACACTGAGTTTTTCTGCACCTTTTGCATTTTTACTTTGCTGTATTTATGTCTTTTTTTTAAACGATATCTCATATAATTGTTGAGTGTCCGATCAGGGGGCTATTTGAGGGGATTGCACATAAGACTGTCAATGTATGATTCAACATATGACCTAATTAAAAAGCAAATTCTTTGTTAATAATTCTCTTAAACAGAGACAAAGTTCCTCTCCAGAGTGGAAGAACAGTAGTGAGTAAAAGCTTCAGGAGAGGAACTAAATTTGAATAAATCTCCTGGGGAAAAATGAGCGAACATGACTGACAAAGGTTAGAAGCATTGTTCCAGTCTCATTATGAGGACTTGGACATGTGCATCATTCGTCACTTGAGTTAAATAGTTTCACTCTGAGATCACCCAGCATGTCACTGGTTAATGTGGGTCAGAAGCTTCAGATAAACGCCAGTATTTTCTACAGATGTCTTTCTTTGGATGGAAGTCATCAAGTTCAGGGGTGTTGTTGGGATAAGGATCTTTGGACAAGGTGGTATCTTTCTGTTGTTGTTTTCAAAGGACTTGGTGAATGTTGAAGTATGAGTTGTAGAATGAATAACTCTTATTACTAATCCTACTTCTGGGGAATCACAGTGTTAAATCATTGCATGAGGTGACAATTCGTGGGGACAGCCCCCCCAACAAGGAACAGAGATGTGTCCTCATTCAAAACGCATAAACCTCAGCAGAATATGTTTACTCTGTTTGAAAACACACACAATTGCACAGGCAAACTGTTTCATTCTGAATTAGATCAGATCCAAATTAATCACATTATTACTCTTTTTTTTCTACTTTCCAATATTGCCTTACAAGTTTAATTACATTCACCACTTGTTCCCCAAATCCACAGTCTTTCTGACCTTGTTCCCATTTGCTGACCATGTTAATTAACAGGCACAGAAGTAGCCATTTGGACAGATGGCTTTTATCTGCATGCTACTTGCTATGCAAGTGCCACGTTTGATAGTACAACTTGACTTGGAGTTGTGGAGAGCAGTTCCGCGCTCCGGCCGTGCAAGGTATTTTTACGGCCGCTAGATGGCAACATTGCACCTGAAACGTGTCCGCCTGTGAGGTCCTGACCTGCAGCGAAAACGGAGCGGATGCTGTCAGACGGAGTCCAAAATAAGTAGATTCCTGGTTGTCCTTCAAAGTATTGCTGTTGTTTTGTACTTAAAATCGGAGGTAGACACTTCAACTTGTTGTTTATACACTTATTTCTTCCCCAGTTTAACAGTAAAATGTTTTGCTTCCATTTGTTTGATCAAGGAAGTTCAAGTGTTCACGTTCAAATCATTCACGTTTCTATATGTCTCCTTTTATGTCGACTATTGAGCATATTGCTTGACATAAGGCACATCCTCATAAACATATGTCTGATTTTCTTTTACAGCAAGTGATTTTTATGAGTCCTCAATTCAATCAGGCCATTATTATCATCAGCCCAGCCCTTTGATTTACGACAACATCTGGTAGTTGTGCGGGCGGCTGACGGCAGCGCCTACGACTCCTTTCTCATCACTTACTTCAAAATGTCTATGAGAGTTATAACGCGGGGAATTTTAATAGCTCCCCATATGTGGGCACTTGAACACGAGTTACATCCACGCACCTTTACGTCCTTTAAATGGCGTGCGCATTCCTCCCTGTGCGTAATGATCAGAGATACTTTACAAAACCGTGCGTCTGGCTGCAGCGGGGTTTGTAAATCGCAGTATTAGCATGGCTGGATCACCAGGGCCCCCATCTGACATCTCTGTTTTTGGATCCTGACACGGTGATATTTGGGCTAACAGTGTGTGTTGGTACTCGGGGATATAAATATATGCCACCCCAGAGGCCTCCAAGTGTTCGCGCTGGCCCGCATGCCGACCAAGGCGGACAGATCGTGGCGAGAGAGCCGGCCACAATCAAACAAATGTGCTGAAGGATAGCCGGGGACGCGTGCGCCCCGTGCGTGCGCGCGCGCCCCACCAAAAAAAAAAAAAAAGATCCAGAGACAGCGTGCGAGTGTGAGACATTTCATCTCACGCTGCTCTTATTTATCACTATTTATTGTATCGTGTCCTCACGTGGTGTGGGGCTCACATTTCTCCTCCCGCAGCAGGGGACATAAATAAACAGCTATAGACAATGATGAGATGATTGCCGGAGTTTGGTGTCCAACCTTGACCGTTTATGGCATTTATCAGAGTCCGCGGCTGCCGGAGACGCAGCCTGCTGGCGGCGTGAGCGTATATCTGTCACCCAAGTCGGCGCCAGGGCTGCTGAAATGCACAGAAAACTTGTTTGAATCATGGAAATTACACACGTATAATTCCATTACATCAATTAAAGTATTTTTAATCAACAAATAAACCCCTCTTTCCCCCCTCTGAGATCGTAATCAAAGATCAACGTGTCAAACAGCTCCATTCACAATCTCCGATAAAATCCTAATTTTCCAAGATAACCTCCTGATAAAAAAAGCACTCATTCTTTCCACTTCATTATAATTACCCAAGCAGTACTTATTGAACAGATGCCCCGCGGACAATTCAATTTGACAATTTAGAAAGGACTCTGGTGATGGAGGGAAGCCAGGATTGATGAGGAACATGAGCAGAGAGAAAGAGCCTGTCACATCCTCACTTACACTTTTCCTGCACGCGAACCTTTGCGCGTGCAGTTTCCTGCTGCTGTGAGCAACATTTCTGCTACTCCTTTCAGTCCTTGTTGTTGATGTTGTTGTGGAGCGGTTATTTTTTTAATGACTGCACGTTTTTTGGACAGCAGGACACAGCACAGTTTAGCTGTAATCCTCATATTTATGTTGGATTCAACACTTAGTCCCCCAAGATTTATGTAATGCATCTAATCAAAGCTAATTTCAAACCACCGGGCTGTAACAGATAAATGCGCGCCGCGGCTGCCAGGCTTTTGGGGGGGAGCTGAAACTTTCTTAAGCCCCTAATCTTGCAGAGTTGATACTCTGAATGAACACTTGGACGCTGACTTGATTTAGTTCTGGTGCGGAAAGCACAACAGTGGGAATGTATTTTAATGTTTGAATAGAGCAGTGTTTCTCAGAGCACATTATGCATAATGAGCACAGTTAAAAATGTGTGTTTTTGGTTATGGATGCTGTGTTGATGTGGCGCAAATACACGCGAGTAAACACAATTAAATCTGCACGCGAGCGGTGAAACTCTCCCTCCGCTTGTTTCCCCCCCCTCGCTCGACTCTTGTACGATTTTGTCACGTCGTAATGAGACGGAATCACTTTTTATCCGGTGCGCGTTTCAACATTTGATCGGACGGTGTTTAGGCTTGTTTGCGCGGCGCGCCGGCTCTTGTGGCTGCGGCTCAAGTGACAGTAACAGACGATCCGCGCTGATCCGCCGGGGTCTCTCCGCGCCGCTCTGCCCTTTCGGCTCAGCGAAACAAAATGTTTGGATCAAAACCGCCTCCTCCCCTGAGCTGGATGTTTTATTGAACGTTAATTGTCCACGAAAGAAGACGCGTCTCGCGCGCGCACGCCACCGCGCGCGCGCGCGCGCACGCACGCCCAGCGCGCAGCTTCTGGCTAAGTGGCTGGGGCGGGACGCTGCGTGGGACGAGGCGGAGACAGCAGGCAGGCGGGCGGGCAGCGTGCTGGTCGGGTTGGTGGACAGCTGATTGTCCGTGTTATTAACCGCGTCGGAGGGCGTTCCCGCTCGCCTCGCAGGCCACGCCTCCCTCACCTACTACTACTCTTGCTGTTTGGCATCCCAGAGATGGTCCAAAGTGATTCCTCAGGGAAGAAAAGAGCGCAAATCACCCGAGCAGGAGCTGACGAGCAGAGGAGCCGCTGCTTGCCCAGGACTGCCTCTTAATTGCGCGTAATCTTCCCGTTTCATTCATCTGAACGGAGGAGGAAGACTTTGTAAATAAAGACAACGGAGCGAAGCAGGGCGAAGCATCTTTCATCTCCTTGGTTTTTCCTCTCTGGCTGTGGACTGTTTGTTACAGAAAAAAAATACTGACATTTTGCTTGTGTTTTTGTCAGCTGCACCTTGATCCGGGGGACTGTCGCCAACTCCGTGCAGCCTCTCATCCTGCGCTTCGCCTTTCATCGTTCTCACGCTGTTCATCTTCATAGCTGCCGCTTCCCCCCTCCGTTTTTTCTTCTCCTGGAGTCGCTGACATGAGGTGCAGCTAACCCTGGATGCTGACAGCTCCCCTTTTTCCTTCCACATGTCGAAGCTTTTGTTTACTTTGAGAAACACGCGTGCAACTAAACGCCAAGTGAAATAGACCACGCCACTTTGCTCCTCTGACAGCGCGATCAAACAGACGCAAGAGGAGGGGAGGCAGGGGAAAAAGGAGGGAGCCAAGGAGAGGAGGATAGAGAGAGAGAGAGGAGAGAGAGTGAGTGTGTTTGTGTGTGCGAGAGAGAGAGAGATAGAGACAGTGTGAAGGTGCGTTTTGATGTTTGGCATCCACGAGAGCATCCAGAGGAGTGGGAGTAGTATGAAAGAAGAGCCCATGGTGGCCGGGATGAACGCGGTTCGGACATGGATGCAGGGCGCCGGAGTGCTGGACGCCAACACAGCCGCCCAGAGGTGAGCCCGAGGCGGCCTTGGCGCTGCGCTGACACCGGGGCGTGGAGACCTGGAGGGGGGAGAGAGGGAGCGCGTTGTCGGATCTCCGGTTAAAGACGGAGCGTCTGCATCACTTTGGGGCAGCATGGGTCCCCAGAGGACGCAGATAACCCACCGGTCCCGCTGGCATTATAAAGTTTAAGTCCGACTTGATGAAACACTTTTACGTGCCTCTATATTGTCTTGTAACACGTTTCTGGACTGAGGGCTCAGTTGCGCACTTTAAGGTGCCCAGTGTGTTTTAAAAGCTGCCTCAGAATAACTTTGGCGTGAAACGTGAGCTCTAAGTTTAGGCTTTTACTGCTCGCAGTGATCATGTTTGGTTCTTGGATATTTTAAAGTTAAATAGTGAAAATAAAAAACTGCTTGTGAAAGCGAGAAATCTTGCTCGGATTTGAAATGTCTTCTTTCAAAAAAGCACTTTGATTATAATCAAGCTGGTAAAGTTTAAAATAAAAAATACTGAGCTGTTCTGTTACACAGGCCCATAATCAGGAAGGAAAACTGTATTACAAATTATGATTCATTGAAAAGTAGAACAACAATCTGTAACTTTTAGTTGATTTGTTTTAATCTTGTTTCTTGAAGTGTTTAGTGAGTCCCAGCAGCTTTTATTCGGTCACAACGCATGTGCTGATTGACTCTCAGACCAACTTAAGGCTGAAGCATTTCCACTTTAAATTCGCCAACATATTTTGTCTGCTGTGCTGCTTTGATCGGCTGAGCGCATTTAACCGCCGTGGCTGTGGGCGCTGCTGGCGTGTGCTTGTGTCCGCAGCGGAGTGGGGCTCGCCCGGGCACACTTCGAGAAGCAGCCGCCCTCCAACCTCCGCAAGTCCAACTTCTTCCACTTCGTGCTGGCGCTTTACGACAGGCAGGGGCAGCCGGTGGAAATAGAGAGAACCACCTTCATCGACTTTGTCGAGAAGGAAAAGGTGAGTGCGAGTGAAACCTTTCACTTGAAACGCAAAAAAATAAAAATCACGTGGCCTTGTCGCTGATAATATCTCCCCCCAAATGATCGCGGGGCGTATAAATTTTATCGGAGCGTTGACTAACACGGTATTTTACTGACCTGTTTAGTCAAAGTGATAAATTACCAGACGTGTGTTAACAAAGTGGCCGGACGTTCGCAGCAGGGATCATTGCTCCAATAAAAGCTTCCCTGATGGGATTTTTTTTTCCCAACTTGCGGTTCTGACAGATTTATGCTCCTCTCATGAACGTGTATTTATTCTATATTCATGCAAATACATGCATGCAAAATATTTGGAATAATCTGTGCACTGATTTTTCAATATTGGCAACTTTTGCTCTCGGCTGAGCCGAGCGACGTTGCTTGCTCGGATGTTCATGACAGCGCAGCGCAGTGAGCAGCCCCTCTCTGCAGGTGCTGCCTGTCAACTTATTTATATTTTAAAACAAACATCAATAATGGCGTTTGAGACGTCGATCTTGTCATACATTAAACTGTTTGCATTTTGCATTGAAATCGAGTCTCTCTGCGCATTCATCTATGTTTTATTGATAAGCGTTTAATGTCGGTTTGGCTATTTGTATATTTATTCTCCCGTTCAGTGGCCCCATACAAACATTTATTTAGATTAATTTAAGGAAAACGTCAAAATGTTTTCCTAGATTTTACTGAAAATTTTTTAATATTTAAATCAACTTTGAAACAATTTACACTCCTCTAATGTGTTTCCAGAATTTCCACAAAGTAGTTAGATTTTTTAAGGCATAAATGTTGGTTTGTTCAGTTTTGTGCCATTTTTAATTAAATCTTTAACTTTGAAAAAGTTCCAAGCTTTTGAAAAAAACATTTGCTCGTGTGAGTGAAACGGAGTGAGTTGATTTAAATGTGAACACAGTTGGAGAGACGTAACATGTCGGCGATCTAAAAATATCAAGTTGTGCACGGCGCAGTAAAAGTCCCAGGAGGAGCTGCTTTGCTCGCTCTGACCGCCTCTGTTTGGTTTAATTTTCATAGGAAACGACGGGGGAAAAGACCAACAATGGGATCCATTATAGGCTCCAGCTCCTCTACAGTAACGGTGAGTTTGGTTTCCATAATTTTTATGGAGCAATAACAAAAGCAGTGGGTGAATGATACGCCAAACCAAAGCGAGGGAACTCCGGAAATATGTTTTCCCTCGCAGGAGGTCAAACTGTTGGACTTTTTACACGATTTTTTTCGTCTTTTTATTTTGTGTATTTATCTAAAATCTTTATCGTGCCCCTTTTTGCTCTTTTTCAAACCTTTCCTCACCTTCGTTTGTTTAGAAACCCAGAAAAACGTGTAACTTTTACACCAACTTTCTTTTATTTTGTCGTTTCTGCGACAGTTTTTCCAGGAAATATCATCTCCTCTCATCGGCCCCTTTAGTAACACTAATACACGACTTCATGCAGACAAATGTTTCTTTAAAATGTTTTTTTCCTTGTCATGTTGCCTCGATTGAATAATTAGGTTTTGCTCATTATAATTAAGAAAAAGGCATGTTTCCTCCTGCTGTGGTTGCTTTCAAAATAAAGTTGTTTGTAAACGTTTACTAGGACAAAATTACGAGGACAAATGTGTAAATTTAAATTTGAAGTTTCAACCAAAGCTGCAGCAAATACTGAAAGTCACTGGAAACAGTTTGGACTCATAGTTTCCATGAAAAGCCTCAGGGGGTTCTCAAAATGAGTAAAAAAGATGTGAGTGGAAAGATAAGTGGAGTGGGCAGAGCTTCTCCACAGATTACATGTGAGAATTTGTATGTTGTGAAAAATCCAGATTGTGTTGTAACAGCCGAGATCTCCTCCTCTGTGTCTTGCTGCTCCACCGTCTGTCTGCAGGGATCAGGACAGAACAGGACCTGTACGTCCGACTCATCGACTCCATGACGAAACAGGTGAGAGCCCCGTCGATTAACTCAAGGTTAAAAATTAAGAAAAGAAGTGTGCCACAGTTTAAGTGTTATGTTGGTCAGAATCCCCCCCACACAACACACACCCCCAACTTCAACCGCGACCCTCCTCCTCCTTCTCCCCCTCCTCGTCCTCCCTCTCCGCCCCTCTCCCCCCACCCTGGCCCTGCTACATGCCTGTGTCTGAGACCCTCAACTTCAGCACAGCACAGCCGGCTTGATAAACGACCTGTCTTACCTGTGGAATACATTTACAGAGGCCCAGAAAAGTAGAGGACATGTGTCCTCGTACTCTACCTCTGCACAGCAGCTAGTAAGTGGGGAGGGTGCGTGTGTGTGAGAGTGTGTGATTGTGGCGTATAGTGTGTGGATACCTCGGTGAGGTGCAGGAGCGGTTGTGTGTTGGTGTTTGAGAGAGACAGTGATGCATGCCAGCTCACTCTTTGAGGACCTTGACCCTCATTTCCTCAATGTGAAACAGAACAAACTATCCCAGAGTGTGTTATGGCCGATTCAATCACACAAAGAAATACAGAGCAGCACATGTGGGCTGGCGCACACTGAGGGAATTCTCTGTTAGGGATGAATTAGACAGCGAAGAAAGTGAGCCGCTACATCAGTGTTTTGATATCAGGTCTTTTGTTTTGCCAATTGTGCCTCTAGTGCCATTAGGCTTGAAGAGAGTTTGCCTTAGAATGAAAAGGGTAGGAGGAGATGTTGTTTGTGTGGGAGCGTTTGCATGTTTATCGGTGTGTGTGTGTGTCGTGTGTGTGTGTGTGAGAAAGAGTGTGTGTGCAGGGTGATCACAGCCCTGGAGAGCATGTTGAGTGGGGTTGGAGGGGTAACCAGACTAGATTTTTGGACGCTGTGCTGTATGGACCAGATGGTGCACTATACTCCAGTCTGGCAGTCCAACTGCTCACTGTACACCGCGCATAAACATACGTGCATGCACAAACACATATGCACATGCAGTTCTACACACACACACACACACACACACGCACACACACACGCACGCACGCACGCACGCACGCACGCACGCACGCACATATGTGCACACACATAAACAATTTCCCTCTCACTGTCTCTGTCAGAACAGAGCGTTCCTGCTCAGGAGGACTGGATTCCCACGACACACACATTTGCCAGATAGACAAACACTGCGCCCAGATGAAAGACACACTCACTCACACGTTTTTCAGTTTTTTCCTCTTGCCCCTGCATTGTGGCTGACTGTTTTTTTCTCTCTCTCAACACAACACCCTAAATGTAAATCACTGTCATTTTGAATTATCTGTGATTTTGCCCCCCTCCCCCCCTTCCCCTTCCTGTTTTAGGCAATCGTCTATGAAGGCCAAGATAAAAACCCCGAGATGTGTCGGGTCTTGTTGACCCACGAGATCATGTGCAGGTGAGACACGCTGATCCTCCTCCATCTTTCTTTTCCCCCCTCATCTGGCCAATATTTCACATGGAAGGGAATATTTTTGAAGCGCTCTGGAGGAGTTTTTTTTCTTCCTTTTTTTTCTGGTGTAAAGAAGTGGCAAAGACACGAGGAGAGCACAGCTAAATTACAACAGAAGTCTTATCATTTTCCTTAAAGTGGGTTGGGGAGATGGGCCCTGGCCTATTTCTGTTGTGTGGGTATGTGTCTGTGTATGTGTGTGTGTGCATCCCTCTCATGTTCGGCTAATTAGGACAAGGAAAAGCTCATTACTCAAACCCATCCTCCTCAGTCTGTGTAATACATGCAGTTTGCTGTGTCCTGACAGTGAGCTATGTGCAGAGTGGGGGCAGACTCGAATTACACATAAAATACAGACGCGTGCACACTCACTCAAAAGTAGTAAGCGGGCAAAAACTCTCACGGGCCTGTCATGTTCGCAGTCAATAAAAGCCCTGTGAGAGACAATCGCGCAGCGTGTGATTGTCTCTCACAAGCCAGTCAGCCAGGAGTGCATGGAGACTTTTGCATGTGGAAAAATGACTAGCGGCAAAGTGTAGCCACTTCCTGGTTATCACACAAGGCAATTTAAACCACTTGTTTTCATATGCTGCAGGAAACGGTGGAGATCAGAAATCTGATCTGGCTCTCCAAGCCTCTCGTCCTGAGGGACCCGAGAAAGTAGGGGGAGGGTCAATCGCTCTCTCTCTCTCTCTCTCTCTCTCTTCCTCTCTCTCTCTGTCTCCCCCGTCCCGCACCCGCTGCGGTGTCTCTCTCTCTCTCCCTCCCACACACATACAGTGAGTGCTCACATGCAGTCAGGTACACACAGACATGCAAACACTAAGACAAGCAGACAGGGGAGGTAAAAGGTAGACATGGTGATACTTTTTTTGTGGGGGAGGGGGGCGGTAGTGGGGGGGGGGGTTGACGGCACGCACAACACACTGTTACATTGTGCTGCAGTCAAATGATTCAGAAAGGACTCGTCACATCAGTATGCAACCCCCTTCTACCCAGCATGCACTACTCCCCAGGTCCAGTGGGACCACTCTGTGACCCACTTCTGAGAGAGAGGAAGAGCGCGAGAGAGGGAGAGGCGGGATGGAGGGAGGGGACGAGCAGTGAGGAAAAATAGAGAACATAAGATGTCTGGTTGTGTGATGTCTGACAGAAATGGAGCTAACCTGAGCCCTGGAGGCTAATTCAAGTTTTTTATCCAGCCTCATTCAAGCTCGTTTCTTTGCGCTCATCTCTCCTCCAAACTTCATCCAAAAAAAATCGCCCTGTTGATCTCCCCTAACCACCGCGCCAGAGCCCCAGTCTTACCTCAACAAGCTACACCGAAATCCAACTCGCGCTTCGACTCCAACTCCGCGAGAAAGTCTCACGCCCTTTTACTCCCTTTTCCTCTTTCTTTGTTGCTCATCTGACTTCCTCTGCCTCTTTGAGCTTTCCCGTATCATGCTCCTTCTGTTGTTCACATATTGGTGACTAACTCTGCTGCGCCTCTGCCTCTCCCCCTTGTTGTCTCACCCCTCCTCTCGCAGTCGGTGCTGTGATAAGAAGAGCTGTGGCAACAGGAATGAGACCCCATCAGACCCTGTCATCATCGACAGGTAAGCAAACTTCGCCCTTTCACCCCAGCCAACGTGATGTCAGCCCCCCCAAACACGAGCATGGCACACATGACTGAACATAAACTGTGTGCGAAATCCACAAGCAGCCGATGTTTGAACGATTTAAAATTGACAACAAAATTACACAAAAGGTTTTTGCAGAGCAGATGAAATTCATCTTCTGTCACGTGATTTGGCAGGAAAAAATGCGACCAGCAGGGTTAATAGAGCAGGCCACAGGTTGTTTTTCTGCGACCATTAACTGACTGTGTAAGCAAAACGTGTGAACAGCTGTAAATTATATCCCAGTGGTGTGTGTGTGTATGTGTGTGTGTGTGTGTGTGTGTGTGTGTGTGTGTGTGTGTGTGTGTGTGTGTGTGTGTGTGTG
>JAUESF010000047.1:3292384-3308864 GCA_032274765.1 Malacoctenus tetranemus
ACACACACACACACACACACTCTCTCTCTCTCTCTCTCTCTCTCTCTCTCTCTCTCTCTCTCTCTCTCTCTCTCTCTGTCTCTCTCTCACACACATTTCCTCAGTCTCACCCACTCCCTGCTCCCATATTCGTCCCTCAAGACCCATCGGAGGGAGCAACTTTTCACCCGAGAACAAACATGGCACACTAATTAAGTTTCTGATTTCTGATCCTGCTGCATTTAGAAACATAACCTTGAGCCTGTGTACAGTCACAGTCATAGTTATGATTTAATACGCCGCTTAAATGGAACAAAAAGAAAGAACTTTTGCAAGCAGCACATTTATCCCCACAATGTATGGGGCTGGTCCCGGGCTGACACAATGCTCTTTATCAAGCTATATATAGTCGATGCATTATGCATTAAGTTTAACATGTGCTTAAATCAACACTATTCAATATGAATGCATCAGTCTTCAACTAAAAGCAGCGAGGGGAGCGGTTAGGGCGAACGAGTGTACGTGGAGGTACGCGGGCGGACATAAGCAGCCGGTCACGCACACACCAACACTCACAAGTCCGTGCGGTCACACACAGCCTTCGGCTGCGCGTCGGTGTCTACCCAGGCTGATGACAGGGCCATTATTCACTGGTCAGTCCCACGAGGGCAGGGTTGGGACTGGACAGGGTAGCAGAGTGTCCCAGCATGGCAGGATGGCGCTTAGGTGAGGGGGACCAGGACCCTTCATTACTCCTGCGGTCGGGAGGCCCCTCTCTCCTTCTCTCCCCTCTCTCTCTTTTTCTCTCCCTCTCTCCCTCTCCCTCTCTCTCCCTCCTTTTGTCTCTGTCTCCATCAGATTAATGGGCCAGGCCCGACAGAGGAAGTGTTTCAATCAGCACTGCCTGCCAAGATTGTCCATCACCCAGACAGCCTCTTATTCATCATGGCTTTGATACCCAGACGTGCATACACACACACACACCCACACCCACAAATACACACCCAGGCACACACAAACACACAGCCTTGCATGCACAGATGTTTATTTGGTTGCATTTTTCCCCCCTTGCTGCTCTGGTGTAAAGCAAAGCCACAGGTAGCGATATTATCAGGCTACAAGTTGTTGAACGCAGCACTTTTTCTTATCCAAGAAGCAGGAGGGATCTCATTGCCTGTCTTTCGAAGCTCCCTGCACGATTCCTCAGTTGAATTTTGAATGATCCTTTTCGGATGAAATGGATGAAACACAATTGGTTAAGTGTCTCTGGGACTCCTGTCCCCAAGCTGGGACAGCAGCTCCGGCTGCAGGGGAAGTGAGGAGCGATCCGTCCCTGGTGGGGCCTCTCCCCGGGCGGCGGAGGCACAGCGTGGATTCCCCCCCTCATGACCCACCGTCTCCCTCCTCCAGGGTCCATTTGTTCTGAGAAATATTTAACGACGGGGCAAATTCGGCTGACATGACATGCACACACATCAAGCAGATAAAGAGGAGGATGGGACGATGCACGGAGTGAGCTCGAAATGAATTTTTCAGCACAGTGAGATGTTCTATTTGAATAAATCATGACACTTAAGATAGACATGAGGGCAATATAGAGGTGCCCACTACTTTGAGGAGCAGCACTCCAAAGGAATGGAGAGAAGTGTTTGTGTGTTTGAGATAATCTCTTTGTGTCCGTCGACCCCAGCGCTTTGTGTGCTCAATAGGTGTTTTTACACACTTCCTTTGTCTCTTTCAGCCACTTTACATTTCGGTGTCCGTCTCTCTGATAGAATGGTCTGTTGAACTGGATGTTTGTCTGAACTGGGGCACTGTTTTCGGCCTGGTGTCCGAGGCCGAGGGCCAGGCCCAGAGACAGACCTGGTTCTGGATTATTAATGTTCCCCCACCCCAGTGGAGCCACCAACCCCACCCCCACCCCCACCCCACCACCACCTCTCTTTCACTCCCCCCCCACCCCCACCCATCCAGTGCCCCCCTACACCCCTGGGGTCAGTCTGCATGGCTCCTGGTGCAAGGCCCCCCTCATAAATCTCCCTAAATTAGTGTGTGTATGTGTGCATGCACGCGTGTGTGCTGCCTGGCTTTAAACGTATACTGCAGCCTGGGAGACAGGTCACCACAAAAACAAGCCAGTCAGGCTCCTGGTTGAAGTGTCAGTGATGCATGGCGGAAAGAGCGAGAGAAAGAGTCGCAGAGGAAAGAAAGAAAATGAGAAATGAAACACAAGGGGAGGAAAAGAAAATATACAAAACAGGAGCTGCGGAAGGTAGTTGATTCAGTGAGAGCACCGGACTTCACTTTTCGTGCGCTCGCCTATTTGTTACTCTTGTTTTTTTTCCCGCTGTAACATTATATTTGCTTACAAATATTTACACTTAATTTGAACTCACCCCTGACTTCATTAGGATCGATTTCCTGAGCAAATCGTAATGCTTAATTGCCGAAGAGCAGGATCTCCCATCCCTCTACCTGCCGAGATTAGTTCAACATGTCCCACGGTGGTAACAGGCATGGGGAAGTGCTGTTGTGTCACTTAGTTAACCCCCGAGACAAATGGCTCCCCTCCGGAGCACAGTGAATTACACACCTCATGAAGCATATTAGGAGCCAGACACAGTGCTTTTCTTCTGGAGATGATCTGTTCGGCAGGAATGGATGGAGGGAGAGAAGAGGGCTGAGTTATGGCATCACCCGCAGCCATTTTTACTGCACGTCGGCATCAGGACTAAACAGAGAGGGGAGGAGGAGGAGGAGGAGGAGGAGGAGGAGGAGGAGGAGGAGACGACTGTAAGAAATGAGATGTGAGCTGTGCTTCACAAAGATAAATAAACTGGAAGTAGTGAGGAAGATAAAAACAACTCCAGTTTGGAAGTTATCCATGTTGCATTTGACAAGGAAAACAACTCTTTGCCTCATTTGTGGCTAATGTAGGAAAATTATTAGAGAATATAACAGAATTGTCCCTCGGAGGCTTCCTTGCTGTTAGCTAATCGCTTAGACAATCTTTATCACCAAAGTAATAATATTTAGATGCTACAGGGATTACTTAAAAGTTGTGTTATAATTGCTTTCCTTGTTTTGTTTTTTATGGGCAGAGGGTGATTTTGTGTTTAATTGCTCCAAAGTGACAAATAATGCCCATTATGATATGATGAAAGTGTGAGATCATTAAATTACTACGGCTGCATGTGTTTATTCGTCCGTTTTCGCTTTTACAAATTTATGCCACGAGGCTCCGAGAGGCCAAGCAGTTATTTACACAAATTCACTTCCGCAGCCATTTCAGGATTTGGGGGTAATTACGTGAGAGCGAAATGGTTTTATTTCATTTAATCCAGCCGGTGCAGCAATTTGCGCTTGTAATATTTGTAGCCGTGCTCGGTGAAACAGCTTGAAACCAGCAAGACTTTATAATACAATAGAACGGAGGCGAGAGTTAGCACAACAAGAGTGTGTACAGGAGACAGCAGCGGTGAAAGAATGGGAAAACTCATGCGTTTGTAGGAGGTGGTGGTCGGTTTGTGTTGTGCAAAATTTCCCATGGGGAAAAAGGAAGGATTAAAAAAAAAACAACTCAAAGATTTTATAAAATTTGAATAATTTGAATCTGAATAGTGTAATGGTCTCTTCAGAGTTTTCCAAAAGTTGTTTTTAAACACTGTCAACATTATATCATTGCAAAAAGTGCAGAAAATGCTAAAAGTGGCAAATTAGCCTTAACAACAACACATAGATGTGACTGTAGAGTGGTAATACTTTAGCTTGTCTGCAGTGGGGAAAGCAGGGACGCTACTGGACAGGTCGTCAGTCCATCACAACACAAACACACAATCTCATTCACACCTTTTGACAGTTTGAAGACACTGAATGATCTTTACGTGTTTTTGGACCGTGGGAAGGAACTAAGGTGTCCGGTGGGAACCCAAACATGCAACCCAGGACCTACTTGCAGTGAGGCGACAGTTCTAACCAGTGCACCACCGAGCAGCACTAATTAAAGCCTCCTGTCCAGTTTCATCCAGTTGTATCTCTGAGGTGGACTGAACTGGGGGGGCTCCCTCAGGCGCTGCTCCTTCAATGAGGAGGTGGTGGACGGTGGTGGTACGGGGCAACAATTACTAATCAATACATCTTTAATGAGAAGGTGATAAAGACTACAACAGCGAGCTGAACAGAGCAATTGAGAAAATTACAAGCTATCTGTCCATATTTACCAGTCAGCTGTCAATGAGATTATCCATAAATCCTCATGGTAATCTTTGTGCTGTTGCATGTCAGCACACGTTGCCCTGCACCCACCCCCTTGCCTGCCCCACCAGCCCACACCCACCCCTCTGTTGATCCATGTAAATGTGTGCTGTGGTGATTTCAGTCCCTCGGCTCTCCTGGGGAGATGAGACGGAGCGCCGAGGAATCAACTTGCTGCAGTTTTGTAATGTTTCCATGCGGCTGACTCCAGACACCTTAAGTCATGTAAATAATGAATCACATGATCCGTGCGTGCAGGAGATCAAGGGGACACGCTGTCATATAGAGCGACAAATGTGGCACAGTGGCTTTTTCCTTTCACTCAGTGTCTCAACATCCCCCCCCCCTTTTTTTTTATTTCCACACCACCTCCTCCTCCTCCTCCTCCTTCTTCTCCTCCACCTCCTTGTGTCTCCTCTTCCAAAATATTTAACCTCCTGATTTGGTCACCTTTGGCTCCGATGACCCTAACTCTCCTCTATCCACTTATCCATCAGCCGTCCATCATGAATACCTCAGAGCAGGACGAGAGGGACAGTTGGGAAAGGGGTGGGGGTGGGGGATGTTGGGGGGGGGGGGTAAAAGTGGAATCGATGAATTAAACAGGAGGTGCAGCAAGGAAGGTGCAGTATGTTGGACAAGTGGATGTAGTCCACAGCTGTCTGTGAGGCTGCTCCCTGACCCTGAGGAGATAAGAAAGTTGGGTGGGAGACCCTCAGTCTGTGGGGTCTAACAGCCACTGTAAAAAAAAAAAAAAAAACCTCCATCTCTCTGCTTCATGAATTATTGAGATATTGGCCTCCAGCTTCTAAAATATACAGGAGGGTGGTCTGTCTCTCCTTTCAGATTTCACATACTGTCTACCTCATCCCTCTGTCTATCTTTCTATCAGTCTCTCCTCTCACTCTCTGCCTCCCTCTCTCTTTCTTCCTCCCCCTCGTGCCTTCCTTCTCATTCAGACTTGGCCTCTTGCGCCAGCGAGCTCGTAAATCAGATCACAAACAAAGCCAAAGGAAGAGAAAAGAGAGCGCGGAGCATCAGAGAGAGACAGTTTGTTATTCAGATCATAAGAGGCTGTTTCTTCTTCACTTGAAGAGGAGCATCTACCACTAACCAGCTGTCACGCATTTAAAAGTTGTCAGGGATAAATTCACCAGTTCTTGTGTTACATCAGATGCCTGTAATGCACACAGCAGTAGGCTGGCCCTTGAAATGAGACACAACTGCGCTCTGTCCATTTATCTTCTTTGCTCTCTTGTTTTTTTCTCCCCCTCTCCTCTTTCTTTTCCTCCAGATGAAGCAATTGTCCAAGGCACGCCGCTGCTTACTGTGTTTCTCTTGACATGCCTGTGTGTGTGCGTGCGATGCGTTTGCTCGTGCATGATTATATCTAAGGGAGTTGGCTCCAAACGCGCTGCCCAGTGCAGAATCGTAGCCATAACAAATGAACAGAGGGGAGAAAATAAGACATATGAAAGAAAAGCTGAGCAAAGGAGTGATTCTCTCTCTGGCTGGTGGAGATCTGTATTGTAAGCAGTTTCAGCTGTCAGCACTTCTTTGAGCTACCTCAAAGGGAGGAGGAGGGTCGGAGGAGGAGGAGGAGGAGGAGGAGGAGGGAGGGGAATGTTGTAGTTTTATTTTCCCCCTTTTGAGGGTTCCTGTTTATTTGTACACGGCGCTGTTTATTTTTGCGGTTCATTTGATTTTTTTTTCCCTCTCTTCCTCCTCTCAGAGTGACAGACAATGCAGATGGGAGAGCGAGCAGACGTAAAACACTGTAGTTTCAGTTAAAGAAGAAGAAGTTGTCAGGCCTGGAGCCTCGGGGTGGGGCGAGGGAATAAATTGTCAGCCGTCCCCTTTTCTGCTTTTCCAGCCCACCCAACACCCCCCCCCCCACGCACACACACACACCCACACACCCACACCCCTCCGACTCTCCCCTTTACTCCTGCGACCCTCCCCTCCCTCCTCCCACCCTCATTAAGTATTGATGTGGGTAGCCATACTTGCCATCTCAGCCTATTAATAATGCATGGCAGGTGCTGTTGATGTGGTCTCTCGCACTGAGATTGAGAGAGGCAGGAATGGCAACACTGTGCTGCAGAGTAGCTACAGCACAACCTCCGTCACACGGCGGGTGCTGCTGGATGGGGTGGGGGGTGGGGTCCCGCGTCCGCCCCGCCGAGTTTATGACGAGCCGTGACAGCAGCCCGAGATGGATATACAAGGTAGCATCTCACTCAATATCCCGGAGCTGTTTTTACATAGGAAACTGCCTTTGTCATAAACAGCTGATGGATGAGGATGGGTGTAGTGCATGATCCTCTTCTGTCACTGCTGTTTTATGTGTTTTATTTGTATTTGGTGGTTTATTGAAGCAGCTCGCACCGTTTCCTGTGACTTACAGACACGCACCTGATCCGTTCCTCTTTTCTGTGTGTGCAGGTTTTTCCTCAAGTTCTTCCTGAAGTGTAACCAGAACTGCCTGAAGAACGCAGGGAACCCTCGAGACATGAGGCGTTTTCAGGTGACTCATACTGTCTGACAACTCACAACGTGTCATGTTCCAACTCTGTGTGTGTGTGTGGGGGGGGGGGGGCTGTGCATGCCAACTCATTCATTTAGTGTTTTTTTTTGGTTTTTTTGGGAGGGGGGTTGATGGAAAGTCCAGAAGCAGAAAGTGTTCGGCGTAAACCAACATTATAAAAAATACATCAAATAACTTTCCTAAAATCGATTAAAAACAAAATTGTCCCCAAGAAAGTTCGTGTCTGTATTGATGCAAGTAAAGAGAAACACATCCGAGCACTAATAAATCCTCTCAACACTATTACAAATTGGGCCGTCTCAGCACACATGACCTCAATAAAGATTTGCAAACTACACAGCTGGCCTGCTACATACGTACACTGAGCAACTTCTATAATGCATTAATGTGTAGATAAAACAAAAAAAATACAGAATAACAACAAATCAAGAACATAATCCTTTAAACTACATACTGTAATAACAAGGAATCCCTAAACCTGTGTAAAATGAAAAGAAGTCTGTACTTGAGCTAAAATAATACCATCAAAATCTTGGAGAAACTTTTTTCAACCTCTCTACTTTTGTATTGACAGATTTGCTGCTCTCCAACCAAAAACTTCATGGAACTTTTTTTTTCAAAGAAAAACTTGAAAACTTTACAGATGACGAATTGCTGGAAAATCTTACACACGAGCTGTTGTGTCTATTATTATGAGCGACATTTTTCTATTCTAACGTTCACAGACACATACTAGAGTCTACATAGAGGAACAGGAATAGTTTTTGACCTCCTCTTTGTTGATTTGGCGTTGTTTACCATGATCACTGATTGGTGCGGTTCCATCGGTTTGTTCTCAGGTGGTGGTGTCAACTACGGTGAGCGTTGAGGGTCACGTCCTGGCCGTGTCGGACAACATGTTTGTCCACAACAACTCCAAACATGGGCGTCGAGCTCGGAGGCTGGACCCCTCGGAAGGAACGCCGTCCTACCTGGAACACGGTAATAAAAGCTGGAAGAAAACACAGAGGCCCTCACTCTCCGCTCTCTTTGTCTCCTTCACTGTCTTTCCCTCTCTTTGGCTCCCCTCCTCCCCCCCCCCCTCCCTCCCTCCCTCCCATCCCCCCTCCTCTCCCTGTCTGGCTCCACATTCAACCTCTCTTCTGTCTCCACTCAGTTCCCCTCAAACCCTCTTTCTTTCTTATCTCTCTCCTGTTTCCTCCCGAATTCTCGCTTTCCTCTCTTGTAGGGTTTCTAACTCGAACTAAGAGAGGAGTGAGTGGTAGCTACTGAGTCTCTTGTCTCTCCCTTGTGGCTTGCTCCCCTCAGGTCTCTGCCTCTGGGCCTTCTACTCTGCCTCGCATAAGCACTATGTGTCTTATGAGGTCTGTTCTGCTTAAAGCCAACACTGGCTTTATTTCCTCGGAGACCTGCTTTTATCCTCCAGCCCTCCATCACTCCCCATCCCTCAGGTTTTCAAACACACCCATACACACTAGAAAGCCCACGCGCTCTCTCACACACACACACCCCCGCATGCACAGTCAAACCCAAACCTTTAATACTTCATAATGACATGTGCACATGATTTAGGAGCCTGCACTGATTCCCAAGTCCCTAATCCAGTTATTTTCTCATTTCGATTTCCCAGACATTGAATAAGAGAAACATATTTTTTTTTCTGTGAGGAAAGTCAACCTCGGGGATGATAATGACAAAAAACTAAGAAGGGATTTACATGATGGCCTATAGTAGATTGCATTAAGATTGAATGTTATGGTTAAGTCTTTCTAATGACTATTCTCCCGAGGCAAGGTGGACCACTTGTCCCTGCGACTGGTCTCACAGATGATTGGAAAAGTTCACAAAGACGAGACATATTGGAGATGTCAGCGAGACTTGGATCTCGCACAAAAAGAGGAGTGCACTCGGTGCACGAACAGATGTTCCCCATGTCAGAGAGATTTGTTTGGGAATTTCCTCTTCTCTGATTTTTTTGTTCTCCCAGTGACGCGAGTCGGGAGAAGGAACACGAAGAGGGAAGGAACAAAACAGTGGGGGTGGGGGCGCGGAGGGGATGGAGGTGCCATGAAAGCACAGGGGCAAATCTGCACGACAGCATAAAGGAGGGACGAGGCAACAGTCTCTTTCAGTTTTTTTTTTCCACACTCTTTCGCTTCTCCCTTTCTCTTTCCAGTGTGAGTCTGTGTGTGGGATACACAACTTTGGGGCCCATTTCAGGCGTTAATAGATGAGCAGTACATAGAGTTGAACAGATGGCACCGAGGAACACCCCAAAGTATAATCCTATCACATGGATTCACGTTCCACCATCTGGTTAATCCACACACACACATATAAACACACACACACATGCACGTGGAGCGCACATAATATCAGCGGCTGTGAAAAGGAGGCATCTTAGGCCATGATTACGGCCACAGATTGCTGCTTGGTGAACGCTGATCTCTGCAGGCGTATTGGGGGGCTAAATATCATTCCAGCTTGTTGGGAAGGATCAACAGAACAGGGAGTCAGGCAAAGAGCAAAGGCTAGGCTGCGGGGGAAAAAAGTCAGCCTAGTCTAAAGTGGATTATGCCGCTTTACAGAATTACAGCATGTCTGACAAGCTGCATATCTGTTAAGGAGAGGAGATTTAGCTTGTATAAACATGCGTTTTCCCAATGTTGTTCTTTTTTTCTTCAATCACGTCCACTAATCTCCAAGTCCGTAGCACCAACAGATAAGGCCCGAAAGCGCATTGAATACCAGTTATTGAAAATGTGGTTGATTGTTATTCCATGGACGCTGTCTGATAAGATGCAGAGAATATGCTTTAAGAGAAAACACTGGAAGGCTACAAAACGCATTACAAATACACCGAGCGGGAGCTGAGGCCATGTGGTCACGCGCTGCCGGGCCGAGCGCTGAGATAGCTCCTCGCAGGACGCGTGGAGCAGACAGCTGAGCAGCAGCTAAGTGTTTGGCTAATGAAGGCAGCGTATTCAGAGGGCTGTGCTCATGTTGGCTCTCCTCTGTTCCCCGGTCGCGTGGCCTTTGATCAGACACTGAGCACACCTGACATTTACACGCCTGCACGCTTTGCCACGTGTCATAAAACAAGCGCACCGCCGCTGCCCTCACACACAGGGCAGGGGTGATGTTTAATAACGGGGTGCGTATAATCACTCTGATTAGTATTCTTCGCTCGCCCCCGACCCCTGGGAGAGAGGCGAGAGGTGATGTATGTGTGTCTGTGTGTGTGTGTGTGAGAGCGAGAAAGAGTGATAGGGAGGGGGGGGAAAAAGCAGGGGCTGCTCACCGTGCCACTGGCAGAGACCTTTCCGACACTGTCATTAGGTTAGTAAGTGTCTAATTTATTAATGTCTGTGATGTTTTTCCACCCCCCCCCCCTCCACAGCAACCCCCAGCATTAAAGCCATCAGCCCCAGTGAAGGCTGGACCACAGGTGGCGCCACAGTCATCATCATCGGGGACAACTTCTTTGACGGCCTTCAAGTCATCTTTGGCACCATGCTCGTGTGGAGTGAGGTCGGTCACCGTGTTTTCTAGCTGTTAGTAATCAGAGGCTTTGGGGGGAGACTTGAGTTTTTTTCCCACTGACAGATGCACACAGAAGGTGCAATGTTTTCTTAAAGTACAGATGACTGTTTATAATGTAATAAAACATCGAGAAACTGGGCACGAAAATAGTCAAAGTGGGAAACTCCTCACGTCAGTATGTTCGTGTTTGGAATCACTTCCCCAACACCACACTGCTTTCACAGGAGCTGGTTACTGTTGCTCTGTGGTAATATTATTGTAATTGAATTCATTTGAAAGAACTAGCACACAGAAGATACCATAACAATCTCCTGGACACTCATAAACCAAGGATATCAGCAAGTAATTAAAATTGTAAGAAATTAATTAAAAAAGGTAATGAAAGCAAGAATATAATTGCCACCCCGTACGTGCAAATCAGAAATATTTTGCGGAATAAAAAGGAGCCTGCTGTCTCGTGTCTGACTGTGGCTGCTCGTATTTCTGTCGTATCTGTTCACCTCGCTTCCTGTCTTTTATTGTGTTAGTATCTGCCTTGAAATATGCGCACACCGTACAGTATGAATTCCTTTGTAAGGAGCATCTGCCACATGACTAAAATGTAAATGTAGTGTATGTGTGAAATTGAAGGTCAGTGAGCAGCGCAGCTAAACAGCTTTCTCTTTAGTAAAGGAATAATTCTATAAAAAGCTCCTATATTATCTCGCTGAGAGGTGAGTGGGGCCAGACAATGGTAGAATGAAAGCCTGGCTAAGTGAGCAATGAAAGGGACAGTTAAAACACACACACTCATGCACGCACTCTCACGTGCACACGCACACACAACACACACACACACACTCACATGCACACGCAGGCAAAGCGCTGGCAGCAGCATTGATAGCTTTTGAGCACTGCTAGCTTTGAGTGCTAGTTCACTATAGCGTGCAGAAAACAAGCACTCGCCGAGGTCTCATCTGTGTTTTGTCTTGTTACCGTTTTCCTTCAAAGACCCTTCAGCACGCGCACACGTACGTGGCGAGTGGGCTCATCAGCCGCAATAAGTGAGCCTGTTTAAGACACAGTGGTGCTTTAATGTGGCTAACGGCAGCGAGACAGCTCCGGCTGACAGACACAGAGACGGGGGGCACCAGAGACAAGCGTATTATGCATTTACTCATACCGTTCAATAGCCGTATGCAGAGGAAAGTGTGTTTTATTCATAAACAGATAACTGCTTTTGAACCCCTCTTACAGAGTCCATGTCAGCACTGATAACCATCCTAAGCCTCACAGTGACATTGCCTTGGGCTATGAGGCCACCTGAGGGCTTTAGCGCTAACACATCATTTTCAGGCTTATTATACAAAGAAAAAGAGTCAGAGCTGCAAAGGAGAGGTCTGAGGCGAGCCGAGAGCAGCCGAGAGCAGCCTCCCGTGCCTCTTCAGATATGAAGTTTCATTGGATTAATCTGCTTGCCCTCTCTGCTTCCCCATAGCTGATCACCCCCCACGCCATCCGTGTGCAGACTCCACCCAGACACATCCCCGGGGTGGTGGAGGTCACACTGTCCTACAAATCCAAACAGTTCTGCAAAGGCACACCTGGACGCTTCATCTACACAGGTACCACGAGCACTTAAACTGATGACAGTAATTTACAGTGTAGTGAAGGACACAGTGCAGCCTCCAGCTACCAATCTGCTTTGTTTTTTAATGCAATTTTTTTTTTGCGCTGAATTTAGGGATTTTTGAACATTCAAAGCATGACCAAAGTGAGAGCAATGCTATAATCAAATAAACATTCAATATAAACTAACTTTTGGGATTATTAGGCCCCAGCTTTTGCTCTACCTGCTGAAAGTGATGTGGTAAACACTTTACAGACTTTCATTTTCTTTGCTCTGCAACGTGCATGCGGAACAATTTGAAAAGCAATAACATGACTCAATAATTCAGCAGAAAAGCCTGCTGATCAGAGGAAGGAAAGAGTTTGCCCCCTTTTATGAAGGTCAGGGGGAGGTTTAACCTTTTGATTAGTGGGATTATTGAGAATTAACCCTGTCGAAGGCGTGATTCAGGAAGGAAGAGGTCCTTGCAGAGCGTGTGATTTTGACGGCAAGTGTGGAGGCGTGAATAGCTCGAGTGTTGCAACAGAGTTATGGCCGTGCGGTGAAAAGAGCGGTCGAGAGAGTGAATGTGAAGCGGTGATTAACCAATGCGAGGCCACAGGTCCTCTGGGAGATTGTGAATCACATAAATCTGTCTGTAATCTCAACCACTGATAGACTTAGGCTGTAAGCCCCGGCTGGAATTGCCAACATTTGACAAAATCACAATCGAAAGAGCGTGTGTGCACCACATCACCGCGGCATGCCGCTTCTGCATCTTGTGTGAGTGTGTCCTAATTGCTGTGCACGGACTCAATCCACGAGCCACAGTTGCGACTGTGCGCGTACTTATCGGAGAGGCTGCCATAGGACGCCTGTGTTTGTTTTCGTATGTATGCATGAATGTACTCCAAGCACACACATGCACGCTGACAAGTAACTGCATTACTAAGACAGAGGGCAGATGGGTGGGCAGCCTTTGCCATGCCAGAGCTGTCCAACAGCCCACAGTCTGCCAAACCCATAGAGCTGTGTGTGTATAAGTGTGTGTAGGAGTGTATATGTGTGTATGCAGCCTTTTAATGTGCCAGACATGTGGGGACCGTATGCATAAACACCCTATCGCTTCCCAGCCCTCCACTCTTTCACCTTGTCACGTTCACTTATTCAGAACTTGCTTCTTTGAATGAATTCATCCTTCCCTCTGCCTCTTGGCTCTCATCGAGGCACATAGATGAATCTCAACAGGTGAGAGGTAGCAAGAGGTCATCCACTGGGAGCCAAACACATACACGGCCACACCGCTTGCCAAGCGCTGGCATCTTCACGGTGACACAGTCAACCGCGTCGTGGTGTACATCCCAGCTGTACTTTTTGCACACTTCACTTAAGCCACTGGGCTCTCAGAGGGTATTTGTTCCTCTCGCAGAGCTCCTTTATCACATCCTTTTCTCTCGAAGTCATTCTACCTCCTCCGAGAGAGGAGGAACCCGCTCGCATTTGGTATCTCGAATGAGGAGCGCACAATGATGGGGAGAGGAAGCGTTTGGAACAAAAAAGCAATTTTTTGCAAGGGGAGAGACGGAGAAGTGGTTGAGAAAGAGGAGAGAGGAGAAGGATGGGAGAGGATGGAGGATTACCAAGGGCCATGTTGCCCTCCTGGGTCTGTTTGGCACCAGTTTGAGCCCAGTTGCCAGTGGGTACTAATCATGGAGGATTGGCAGCGCTGCGTGGCAGCTGGCAGCGAGCGCACACACACACACACACATGCACACACAAACACACACACACACACACACACTCACAGACATGCATTCGCTCATATATTACATGTGCGTGCACACTCACACACACATGCACACACTCTGAATTACATTGGGGACAGCTGGCATTGCTAATCAACTTCTGCTGAGGAAAGGAAAGCGAGCAGCTCACAGACCTAATTAAGTCAACACATACCCAATACTGCTGCTACTGCTGCTTTGCAAACACACCCAAGACACACACACACACACACACACACACACACACACACACACACACACACACGCACGCATGCACACCTACCTATAGGTTTACCCCCCACACTCACCCCCACCCGCCACACTTTGCTGTGTGACTATTGATACACCCAAACCAACCGCCACCAAATGAGAGGAAACTCGGCTGCAGCTCGGGACAGAGGAGACAAGCAGGGGACTTCTGGTGCAGAGGAGATTCGGAGAGAAGCTATTACAGTAACGTGTCCTCTCGCGTCTCTGAGGACTCCTCTGCCATTAGACTTCAGAAAGCTCCAATTAGACTCATCAAAGGCAATTAAGCTATCCGCTGATAAGAATAAAAGAATGTTTTTTTTTTCTTTCCCTTCTCTTCCTCTGTCTTTTTTATCCCCTTATCCCCCTTCTGTTCTTCACTCTGCCCTCTGCCTTACCCACCTCTGGGGCTGAGAGCGCTCCCTAATCTCTCTCCTTCTCTGTCTGCTCTCTCTCTCTCTCTCTCTCTCTCTCTCTCTCTCTCTCTCTCTCTCTCTCTCTCTCTCTCTCTCTCTCATTATCAGGTCATTGCGTGCCCCCTCCCTTCTCTGTCCCCTGTACAAATGCATCTCTGTGTTTGGTTGTGTATCACCTTTTACCAGGATTGCTGTCTTAGTGACATTCATCAGGGGGCTCCCCCCTTTTCTTTTCTCCGTGCAGTATAAAGTGATAATGGGGACACCAATAGGGCCTGTGTGTGTGCGTGCATGTATGTATGTGTGCGTGTGTGCATGAATGTGCATGTGACACGCGGGTCCTGGCCATAGATTGAGGGAGTTGATGAATCGCCCGTGTCGTTCAAAAGGCAATCCCTCCCTCCTCAGTATGCAGCCCTGTCTGCTTAGTGCTTCCACTACAGCTTCTGCTGATATTAAAAGGCTCTGCTGGCTCACATTAAGGCTGGCACCACGCGCGCCGAGCCACATCCGCACACACGCACGCACAAACATTAGGGGTAGTTTTTCAGCGCTGAGTGCAGATTAGGTGTGTGGGAAACATCACTCAGTGAGGCGAGGAGGAACAGGAACGGGGAAGGAAGAGACAAAAGTCAAGAACAGAATTTAAACCAGCTGCCGCTGACATCTCTCTCCGTCTCTGTGTGCCTGCCTCTGTGCTCCAAATTAGTTTTAGGAGTGGTGGAAGGGACTGTCAGTTGTCTGTCATCTCGCACACCGCAGACACTGGAGTGAGACACAGGTGATGCTGAAGTACGAGCTGCAAGCACGAGCGGGCTCTGTAAAGTTTTGATATATGCAAAGGGAATGGCGAAGAAATGAACAATATTTGCAAGGTAAATTGAAAAATGTTTGATTAGAGAGTGCCTGGAAGGTTGAAAGTTCTGCATGCTGCTTGTGTTGTCACAAGAATTCAGGTGAAGCGCGAGGGATCGTGCCACAAACCTCGTGCATGATTTTCCATACGAACAATGCCAGCATATACTTATGGATTTACTCTTTTCTCATAACAAACACGTGATAGACCTACAGACATGCATGAGCGCATCCGCGCAGCACAGATGCACCATCGCAGCGTGTAGTCATCTGGCAATAAAAGTGGGGTGCAACCACAGGCTGGTCAATTACTTGTCTTGCTCCTATTTGTGAATGCCGTCTTTTATTGAGCTTGGGCGGGTGCCTGATGTTGATTAAAATGGCTGGTCTACAGCTGGAGACAAGGCCAGCTGAGATAGCTGTATACATGCGCATTTACGGCACACAGACTTAACTGCGAGGAAATCCACACCTCTATTTGAGATTGAGATTAATTTTCTGCACCATGTGGCTTGTCTTCCCTCCTTAGCATGCTCTGCTCTTATTACAGGAGCATCTGCTTCCATGATGATGATGTAAATGAATTTCGAATGTAGATTATTTTATACCCCGCTGAAATGAGTAGCGTTCACCAGGGGGGAATGATTTCTTATGTTTTCCTGTGACTTAATTCAAGCGCGCACTTTTCATCCAGATTTTTTCCGAATTTCCATCCTCCCACTGAGGATCCGTGCTGTCTGGTATTGTTAACTGTCGACATGCACTTTTTGCAACAGATAATTAGAGCTTAGGTTGTAGCAGCATCCACACCTCAATTGATTTGTAGAATCTCTATACGACCCCCCCCACCCCCACCCCACCCACCTCACCCTCACCCCCAACCCCCCACCCCCACCTCACACACACACACACACACACACACACACACACACCTCCTCTCCATCTTTGCCCCCCTCTCCGTCTTTCTCAGGCTCAGCCTCTCCCTTCCTTTAGGAGCAAAAGGCTCTACTCATCTGTTTTCTGTGTATGAATTTCCAGCCATGCATTAGTCTCCCTGACATGTTCAAGCGATGCTTTATTTAGCTTGTCGGATTCTGCAAATAAACGCAATCTCAGGGTTTATGGAAAAATGGATAAAAATTAGATTGTAAGGTATTGATCTGGATTGTGAGTAGTTGGTGGGGGTGTTGTGTTCGTGTGTGTGTGTGTGTGTGTGTGTGTGTGTGTGTGTGTGTGTGTGTGTGTGTGTGTGTGTGTGTGTGTG
>JAUESF010000047.1:3343017-3353673 GCA_032274765.1 Malacoctenus tetranemus
TGTGTGTGTGTGTGTGTGTGTGTGTGTGTGTGTGTGTGTGTGTGTGTGTGTGTGTGTGTGTGTGTGTGTGAGATCGTGTGCTTCTCTCATTTGAGGAAAGACAATGTTCTACATTCCACAGGGGAACAGAGTCATTACCGAAGCAGGAACTCAAGCCTGGGGGCCACGGCTCTGCATGTAGTGTGAATAGATCGAGCTAGTTTCTTACAGAGACGTGCTGTACAACACTCACTCCGCCATTACCAGTGCCCCGCAGTTCAAATCTCACTCCCACCTTATTTCAGCTGGGAGAAAGGCGAAAAAGTTGACAAAAAAAACCAAACAAACAAGTAGCTTATCTCACCATAGCAGCTCTCAGGTGAAGCCACGGTCACAACCATGTATTTTTTCTTTATCTTTTTCCATACATCAAAAAACAAAGTAAGTGTTGGGTGGACATTTCTGAGGTGAGTTGCAGATCTAGTCTGTGTAGTTCTATGTGGCTGAGGCAGAGCTCGGGCCTGGCCTCTGAGGGACGCTCTGAAGCTCTCTGCTGCCCTCTGTCGGCAAAGCGAACTTCTCCCACAGTTGCTTCCCAGTGCAGGTATGGACATATGGCAGCTGTCTATCACCTCGATAACAGGTGTGTGAACGTTTCTTCCCGCCCGCACTCTCCCTTTGTCAATTTCCCCCCTCTTGGCATAAGGCAGACTCGTTGTGGCTTGGGTTAATTTCCCCTGTTGCTGATACACACAGGTCGTTAGCATGGCCCACAGGAAACTATTGTTCCGTCATAATAGATGGCAATCAGAGGTGAGGCCTGATAATGCCTGCTGTCACCTGATGCTCCGTCTGTTGCTTCCGACCGTTCCTTTCTCAGGCTCACTTTTCCTTCTCTGCTTTGACTGTTGAGCACGAGCGCAGTTGCAGTGTGACTTTCTGCACTTGCAAACATATCGTGCATTTCACAGTAATTTGTAGTTTCTCTTTCTCCCCCTTTCTCCCTTGTACTCTTAGCCACTAAATTAAGCGTGACATATTTGGGTTGCGATAACCCTATAACACAATAGTAAATGTTTCTTTATGGCACTGCATCGCTTTTGATTTCACAAGTGCATGCACACACACGCATGCACACACACACGCACACACACTCCTTCATAACCTCAATCTGTGCATTTTTTAAGTGTTTTTTTCTCTCTGCATGGGTGCAGGCATTTGTTAACTTGTTTAATGCTGATATTTCAGACCTTTATTTTCTTGGTCCACACTTCTTTTTTTTAACAATCCTTCTAGTAGTCCCAACAATGGGTTTCCTGGGCCCGCAGTCTTAAACATTGTTACAGGCCGTCAGCGTGCTCACACTGTGGCACAATAGTGTTGATTTTGATTGACACCATGGGTGATGTGTAAAAAAATATGAATATTTACAGTATTAGTATTAGTCATGGTAAAAATTCCAGTCACATCACATACATACGCTTAAACCACCCTTGATCTATAAACAGACTGGGAATGAAGGGCCTTGATTGGCTGAGAGAATGACTGACAGTTGAACGAGTGGAACCTTTGAATGTGAAACTCAAAGGAAAGATGGGAAGCGTGTTTGTGCAGGTCCCATGGGGGGAAAAGCCTGGGTTTCACACACACACATGCATGCACACACGCACGCACGCACACACACATAGACACAACACACACATTGTGATCTTGCTCTACTTTGGGCTGTGCTCCACATGAAAGCATCGATGCTTCCTGCTGTTTGAGACGAGCTGTGTGTTGCACTGCAAAAGAACATGCAGGTCTGTATATACATGTAGACGGACAGGTCTGTGAGGAGACCAGAGCAGGTGAGATTGGATCCATCTTGGCCTTTGTGGAATATCTCTTTTTTTCCTGCCTCATTTCTTCTCTTTGTGTGTTTCCCCTTTCTGGCTTATTATTATATTATTCATCTTTTCCTTTCCTCTCTCTTCTTCATCTTTATCTTTCAATTTCCTCTTCTCTTTCGTCCCCTGAGAGCAAAGTGAATTTCATTCACACCTTTAGAGACACTCAGGTGACACTAAAGAGCAAAATATCCTTTTTCCATTCAGTTTATTTTCTTTATTACTTGACACAACACATCCAGTTTTTTGTATGTAAATTTGAAACGCACGCAAATGCACCAAAAAATCCAAACCTTAATTACAATCATAATTCTTCATGTCAGCATGCTACTGACTCATCATTCCCTCAAAATAATATTGAATATAGAAAGTGAATGTATCATCATGTTCTACAAATGGCACTCAACAAATGTGGAGGCTGTGTGCCCTTGACTATCCCCCTGCTGAAAGTAAGTCTTAGCCAATTAACAACGTCTTCCACTAGGTCTACATGCACACACGCAAGCACACATGTGCGTGCACTCACACACACCCGAAACCTCGCAGCTCATGGGACTAAACCTCATTAACTGCTCTGAGACAGACACTCTCTCTTTAATCAATCCTTTTCTAAGACTGTGCGCACATGGAGGAGCGTTGACAATACAACGCCAGCGCACACACTCACACTCGCACACACAAACACAAATGCACACGGAGGGAGAGAGAGAGAGAGAGAGAGAGAGAGAGAGAGAGAGAGAGAGAGAGAGAGAGGGGTTTAGATGCATTCGCACACTGGTCTCCCAGAGAGAAAAACATGGTCATTTGCCAGGGTGATTCAACTCTAAAACACCCTAATTACATCGACAAAGCCACTTTGTTTTGGTGCAGGATAAAATGTGAATGATTTAGCATATTATTATTATGCCTCTGAAATATTAACCAACCCCGAGGGACTTTATCTGCTCTTTTAAATATATGCAAATTATTTTATTTTGGTTTGGTTTGTTTCCAATGACTTTTGTGAATTGTGTTTGGATAATTAAATGAGTGCGTGCAGATGTAGAATCGCAGGCAGTACCTACATGATATGATGATCTGCCAGATTAGCATACAAATTAGGAGTGTTGCACCTCGACTGCTAATCGACTAACTTTTGTTTTCACTTCAACCTTGACCTATTTGAAACATCCACCACAGTGTTTCGCACTGGCGAGGGAATGTAAACACTGTTCCCTGGCTTTTAATTGATAAGGCTCATTTGATATTGTCCTTCATTCCAAACGCTTCTCATTGGGCCTGTGTCAGGCTCTTTCAATTACGGCAGTCCTCCTATCTCATTCCCTGCTTATTCACACTGCTCCAGTGGGTTGACGCTGCACTGGAGAGCCAGCACAACTCCAGGCCCCGTGCTCCTGTGCAGGCTCGGCGCTCCCAGATTATTGGGTGAAGCCGTATTTCTGTGGGAATCGGGCTCCATTTTTTTCTCCTGCCCAAGGTTGAGAAGTTCTTTCGAATGACGTCGCGCGACCTGGAAGAGTTGATGCGCGAAACGCCAACATTTCTGCTCTGTCTTACTTCACTGATTGCCTTGTGAATCCCTGATGGGTTCCGCTTCGTACATAATCATTTCCCTAACATGGGATAATTTGATTCTATTACTCCAACAACAGCGCAAACAAATTGCCTACGTAATTTATTGTGCCAATAATAGCAAAAACAGATGTGGTAATGGTACTGCCGCTTTCCAACCTCACATTTATATGGACTTACACAAAACTAGATGTAATCGTTGAAACACATTTATAAACACCCACCCAGTATTTTTCTGTGTCCAAACATACCTAATTATGGTTTGGCAAAGTGGCGATCTTCAGCCTCTGTTTCTTAACTCTTGTGTTGCTTGTGGCTGTAATTCGGTCCGCAGGGTTTTTTTTTCTTTTTGTCAACTTCCCTTCAGCTTTTCCACAGTTTTGTTCTTGCTTATCTGGGTGACTTCCTGCAAGAAGGTCCAACGGGATCTCCTCAGTAGCACTATCTTCGGCGGTGGTGCGTTTCACTCTTTCACAGTCGGCTACCCCTCCATTTTTTCCCCTCTTGAAATCTCAACCTATCCATTCACTGGTGTTCCGTACGCCCTCTAAAGCCCTCTGCTCTGTCCCATTTCTCCCATTGCCTCGGGTCCTTTTTGACACCCCTGGCATGTTAATGGGCCAATCAGAGACACTGTCCTTGAGAATCTCACTTTGGCTCATTTTCATACCCCCTCCTCAGATTTATAACCTCTGCTGCTTACAGCTCCAGATGTTTTGTTCTGGTTTTTACTCTCTGTAATTGCTAATTCAATCTGGCTGTAAAGGAGCAGATGCTCTCAGGACTTGAGCATACCTGTGTGGGTTTCCTCTGCGTGTACGTGAGTGATGCCTCCTTGCTTCATGTATAAAGCAACAGGATTTACTGTAACGCCCTGACTCATAAACATAACCCTTTGCAATTACTCCCAGTTCAGCCGCTCCCTCGTGTCGGCGAAGAAGACAACAGCAATTTTAAGTCGCTAAGATTTGCACACTGGCATCAGTTTGCGTTAGAAACCACATTAGTGTCACCCTTGAATCACCGCCACTGAGGTTTGCTGGTTTTAGTGGGATTGACAGTTGGCTTTGGAGGTCTAAACTGTGGCGGGAGCGTTCTCATCAGCTGCCTCACGTCTTTCTTTTTTTTTTATCATCGTCCGTCCTTTTTCTCACAAGGGAAAGTGGCGATCCACTCCGGTTTACAGAGAAAAATAAACAGACTGGTTATCCACAGGAATGTGAATGCTACTTTAGTCCCATTAGGAACATCTGTGTGTGTGGCTTGAGATCACAGCGGGTTGTCTGTTCGACTTTGAACATGTGACAAGTGGCCTCATTGTTTTAGCATATTCAATACCTACATACTGTGCCAGATATGCTTGCAACACATACCCATGCGGTGCACAGATATTTACAACACATTTACATGAAAGCCAACACACTTATGAAAGCGCACACCCACTATGCCCACACACACACACACACACACGCGCGCGCACACACACGCGCACACACACACACATGCACACACACGCACACACCACAGTAGACCTGTCATGTGTCATGAAGACAGGGGTCAGATACTGTGTGATGTGTGTGGGGGGCTATATCGCTTGGGAAAAAGGACTAAAGATCTTACCGGGGCTGCGAGAGGGCCAACAATAACAGCCTGAAATATAACAGCAGAGGAAGAATCTGTGGTCTGACAGGAGGAAAGCAGGGCCCCAGCAAGTGACTCCACAGATCACAAAGTCTTCTGCAGGCACAAAGATGGGCGGGATCGCTAATTCAGAGCTAATGTGCAAAACAAAGAACATTGTTTCTGTAATGACATTCTGAAACAGCAAAGAAAAAGAGCGCTGACTGTTTGGAGAGATTGGAAGCACATGTTTGCAACAACGAAGGAATAATAGCGGCGCTGCAGAAAAAGTGGCTCTCCTTTGTCCACATTCCCAAAACGAAATGATGTTCTGACCACATTTGTCATGGGAACTTCAGCCATGTAAACACACACAGCCTTGACTCCCAGCGGTCGCACCGGCTGACACATACACACTCTATCACATGTGTGGAAACACTCAGCACACTCACCCCGGCACCAGAGAAGCCAGAGTGCCCCCTAGTGCCTCCTGAGTTACCATTACAATGTGTTTATCAGTATTTCATCTCTGGCAACTCAAAAGTTGCAAGTGACAACTTGGTCTCAGTAGACCAAATTGATGATCAACCGAGGAGTACGATGATGAATGGAACGTGGTTATAAAATATGAAGTATCAAGGAGAGGCTGACATTTTCTTTTTCCATATCTGAGGAGAGAATGTAGGTCTACACGAGTTACAGAAGATGCCTTTGCCTCGCTCTTTTTGAAAGAGAAATCTTTCCAAAGCTTGCAAAGACACCAGAACTTAGCTGCACAATTAAAGTTTGAGATCTTTTTTTTTTTTACAAATCTAGTTTTCTGCAGGGTTTTTTTTGGTTGTTATTTGCAAGAAAAACCCACACATGCCAAGACACATACATCCCATTCATCGCTGTACAGAATTCTGATGTTTGAGGACACCGGGGTTTTTCAATCAGAGCTTTGATTGAATACTTTGCCATCCTCAGCACTCGCACACTTGCAAATACACACACGTTGTTGACAGAGAGTGTCTTGAGCAACATCATTTACCACTTAGGCCCCTCCCCGAGGACCGTGCCATTCCTAATGCGTGGCAGATAGGTTGATAGCTCTGGTTTCTGTCGAGAAGTGCATGTCAATCAACAGCTCGCGTCAACGTCACTGAGGCAAAGTGTTTCTGAAAGATCTTTTTACTGAGTGCCTTTCCAGCCATCCTCCTCCAACCAACACACACCCACGCGAAAACACTCACACATGCACAAACACACACACACGGCCATTTCCATCTCAGCAATCACTTCTCCTAGAGTTCTCCTTTTTGGACGTGTAACAGTAATTGAGGTTGCTCCCTTGGGTGAGGTGCATTCTGGGCCGTTAAGTGCTGTTTCTTGTTGTTTTTTTCTCAAATGGGTTGTATTTTGGCTATTGTGTTGTTTCTTCCTGCTCTCCTATAGAAGTGTAAGCAGTGGGCCATATTTACATGTATCATTAGAGAATAGAAACCATGTGAAATGTAGGCCAGCCGAGGGCTTATGTGGCCCTCCTGGAATATCAATCAATACTACAAAGAGTCCTAATACTTTTCTTACACACCCAGTCACAAGAGAATCAAACTGGTTTGAAGGTGGATGAAATGACAATGGCCAACCACTTAATTCTGCTGTTCCAAAACCATGAAATACCAATTTATCTCGCCCATAAGCCGACTGTGTCAATATTTAATAGGATGCTCAGTCAGTCAAGGGTGTTCACTTGCAACGCTGACCTCCCTGCTCGCCACATCAGGCCTGGCTTGAGTACACTCTGTGACCTTTCCTCGCGTTGATGACGTTGTCCGTCCAGAAGAGGGAGTGATTGATCTGGATTGACACAAACAGCCAGTGCCCTGCCTGGCCTGTCACACAGCATCACTGGGTCACTGTAGCATGCCTGAATGCCAGATGAGGAGGGATGGAGAACACACGGGGCGGTGACCCGCCGACAATGACGGAGGCCAGAGTTTTTGGGTGCGCAGGAACACATTTGGACAAAAAGGACAGCTTTCAAAACAGTGCATAAAGTGAGAGCGCCTGGATGTCCAAGCAAATTGGAACCAAATAAAAAACTGAGAAATTCAAAGAAGTCATAAAGAGGAACTGGGGGGTTACAACCCCCACCTCCAACTTCCTCAGAGAAACATATCTTTGTATGTGGCAAGAAATCGTCCAAGGCATATGTAATACATTGTGTGTATGTGGGGTAGGGATAAGGGTTCCAAAGATGAGATGTGACTCAAAAAAGAATTTTATTCTTTTCTCAAAGTCTAAATTTAGATGGTTAAACTAAAAAACAACTTGTTATCCAGATTATGAGGAAAAATGGAACAATTGCACAAAATATTGGTCTTTTTACACAGGTCTTTTGTACATTGTCAAGATGGCAATGTTGCTGCAACTGAGTTTTTCTTTCCGAAATTGCTCAACTTAGGCCCGAGTTATTATTTTAATGAACAGTTCAACTTACTAGTTGAGCACAGTTTAATTTAATGATTTAGGCACAGTGAAATTGTCATCAGAAATTAACTGGCAATAAATATTGTCAAACTCAAATACTTTTCAAGAGTCAATGAGGAATTAAATTGAGGAACGACTATGGTTAAATTTAAGGAAGGGTATTCAGTAAGAGTATTTATGTGTTTGTTTTTCACAATACCAGCCAGTTTAGACATCTTTATTGACACCTTTATATGTGGAGCTAGAGCTGACCTCATGTGTTCACTTCTGTTTGCTACCTCTTTTTACAATAGGCAATATAATTTCTTGTTAAATGGGTGAATGCTGGAAGCGTTCATTGTGTGTGTGCTGGACTTTGAGGACATGGCTGCCATGCTGTAGCATTTCTCTATCTTTTTTCATTTTTCCATGTCACTTTTTGGACTTTTTTCCCCATTTTTTTCAATAGGAGAATTCTTTATGTCCCCTTTCAATGAATTGGTTTGTTTAGTCTGGCTTAGATTGACAGCTTGCTGTCAGAGTAAAGGAGAAATTCTCTGTTGAAAACAAATCCCTGGATAAATCACGGCAGTCAGGGTCCTGCCTCATAAAATCCATTTTCTAAAGCACCATAGTCCCTCAGAGGTCTCAAATACTAGCTGGCATTGAACCAACACCTTCTATAGAATCCAGTACAAAAACAAGACAACAATTTTGGGAAAATGTCACAACAAAAACAAAGGAAATCTGCTGCCTTGACGTGATTGAACATTGACAGAATGTTGCCCATCACTGCCCCAGATTCATGTCTGAGTCTGAGGAGGATTCTAAGCAATGTACTAGTGCAAAAGATGTTGGATTAATAAGGTTTCCTTGAATGCCAACCGCAGTCAAACACCAATAATATCGGATTAAGTTTCAAGGTTGCAGTCTTCTGCAAATCAGCTTAGAGCCATTTAAAAGCACAGTTCGATTTGTCTTGGTGTCACAGACAAGTTATTGACCGTTCAGTGTAATGTTATGAGTGTTCAGCTCAGGTGTGGCAGCTCTTTAATTCAGTTATTTGCATGTTGGGCTGTGCGAAGCCACTGCAATTTACAGTTGGGGGAGGTGCATCATTTTTTTTAGGCTGTATTAGTTTTGTTTGTTGTACTTTTGTTGTTTTTGGAGTGACACAGTGTGCCTTTGTTTTTTTATTGTGGACATTTGGCACGCAACAAGTGTATTTATGGGGGGCTTGACGCAGGGCCAATTTTTCCTGCAAACATTAAGAAGTCACTCAATAAAAGTCCCCAAAGAGAAACTTTGTTAGTTTCAGTATTTTATATACTATTGCAATAATGTTTGAAATATATTCTGATGTTTCAGAATTTTTCGAGGCAACCTGACAATAAAGGAAATAAATTAAATAAAATGACTTACAGCCAAACCAAACTATACACTGGTCTGAAAAGATCACCTCAAATTGTTGGGACTGTTTCAATGTAACTACTCTGAGAAATGTTTAGCCTACCTAATTGTGTCTGCAGTTGGTATTTTTACATGTTGTATCAGCTCATTTCTGTAGTTTTTAGAAAACTTTTATTTTTATTATAAAACCCACCAAAGATTGAGCTCAATGCAAAAAATAAAAGAGGATAAATGTGATGTGTACATAAATAAGTACGTTTCTCATAAAGGCTATTTATTGTGTGCTTTGCTCAGCTTTAGTTGTCAAAATGTGAAGAATTAACTGTGTTTTATGGTACTTTTGGTGTCAGGTTGACGCGATTGTGTTTGTTTTGACCAGGTGGTGCGCACATTAGCTTAAATGTTCACTTCGAGACTCGCATGCATCCGTTCTTTTTAGAGATAGATAAACGTCTACTGTTTCAGAAATTCCTGCTTATTTTCTACCAAGGAGATAAATGTACTATGGTAGTGCCTGGGCAGGAAGTACAAACTACAACTCCAGTCCTGCTTCACGCAGTATTCGGTGACGTGACGTGAGCATTTCCCGTAGTAACCTCTCCGCTCGCCTGCTGGTGCGTTTGCGCCTCCTGTCTTGAAAGAGAGGTGAAGAGTAGTTTACTTTCCAGAGTTCAAGGTTTGGTTTCGGGTGTTCGCCTGGAGTTTTTGAGGCTTCTGCTGAGGCATTAAGCCCTTTTTCACAGAGCCAAGATGCTGAACATGTGGAAAGTGAGAGAGTTGGTGGACAAGGCGTGAGTATCTCCCGACTTCGTGAAGTGTTTGGCGTTATTTGTTTGTGTAGTTTACCTGTTTGAAAGAGACACGTACCCAAACTTTGACGTCACGTCAAGTTAGCTAGCCTATGCTAGCGGCGAGTTAGTTAGCTGACTTTTACAAACACAGTTTCCCTCAAGTTTGCGTTTCTCGTCCTTGTACAAGTTGTTTTAACCGGTCGTACATTCAGTCAACCGAAGTATTCCCAGTTTCACGAGAGGACCGTGCATGTCGTTTGTGTGTTTTCTCCGACAGAGCAAGCTAACTCGCTTAGCTCTCAAGCTAATTATGTAGCATGTTGGCTGGGCAGTTAGCCGACAGGGCTAGCCAGCTAAGCTAGTTTGACAGCTCAACGGCTCAATAATCAAAGGCGGGTGCTCAACAGTCTTTTTACGTGAATACACATTGTATGGTAACTAATTGGAGCGTATTAGTGCTTCACGCTTGAACAGTGTCTCCGTGAGACTTGGGTGGGAGTTTAGTTTCGGCTGACGTTATGAGTGCCCGAGCTGTGAGTTGTTAAACTTTAAGTTTCAACACATGGTTGGATTACTGCGGACTCCCAGGCCAAGTCGTTTTGTTATTACTCTTTAACTTCTCACCTGAAACTTTAAAGTAACGAATACCTTCACGTGAAATCTATGTGAGAGCACTGTTTTTTAAGTGACCGTTTTAAAACCGTTGCCATAGTAAACACGACTTCAAACGTTACATCGAAGGTCTGTCTAATAGAGAAACTGTCACCTCATTTTTATATTGAGTGGGAACGCAACAAGTCAGCACTTATTAATCAGTGACCAGTTATCAACAGTGTTTTGTAACTCCTGCGATGAAACCCAATTGATTCAGGTTTGGCCATTGGACATCATTGGTTACTGTTTACCTTTCTATTGTGCTTCTGTGACAGAGGGCCTTAACA
>JAUESF010000047.1:3355719-3367861 GCA_032274765.1 Malacoctenus tetranemus
GCATCCTTGTGAAATCCAAAATATGTCTAGACTTTGGACTTTGTCCTTTTTGAAATGAAATAAACAACCAACCATTAATGTGAAAGAAAAAAAAGCAACAATTAGTCTTGATTTCTTTGCAATGTTGACTTCTTTCATTTGTGTCTTGGTGTGTAAACAGGCAAGCATTCACTCTTACTCTGCACAGTCCTGTTTGACTCAAATAATTCAGCTTTATTCAAGTGTTTGTTTTGATGCATATTTGCATCTGTATGTGTAGTCTCTTGAGTTTTGACAGCAGTTTCAAGCACACACACAGACACACTATCTACTGCCTGTTGTTCTTTAAGGGTCTGAAAGGATAGGCTCGTGGACAGGGATTGCACGACAGCACTCTTTTATACATCATCAGTTATTTGTAACACATTAGTTTGCAATGAAGTTTAAGTGGGTGTTTTTTCTTGCCTCACTGTGAAGGACCAATGTGGTGATGAACTATTCAGAGGTGGAGTCAAAAGTCCGAGAGGCCACCAATGATGACGCGTGGGGACCTTCAGGACAGCTGATGAGTGAAATTTCAAGGTAAGGACAACACCGCGTTCTACGATATGTCCTGCTGAAAAGCAAAAAGGATGTTTGAGAGTAAATGCAAACATTGGCACCAGCCTAACTGTTGTTGAGGAACTGGGTCATATTGAGTTGGGTTCAGGTTTGCAGACCCCACAAACAAAACCTCTTGTTCATGTCATTTTTTTCTTTTGCTTCATGTCTTTTGAAAGTTGTTTAATTTTTTTGTGATTAGATTTATCACTCAACATTGTGAAGACTGTTACAAAGAAAACAAAGTAATGTGAAGGTCTTCAGATTGTAGAACTATTCCCAAGGCTGTTTGAAAAGATAAGAATTTATCTAACCGCTGGGGATTTCTTGTAAACAGCACCACAAGTTCTTCATGATATTCATATGAATGGGTGTACCAACAGTTGTTGCTGGGTCTGAAGAAACTTGCTACTCTCTTTTGACTGTCACACATATTGTGCAGGTAGAAGTTAAACATAGCAGTGATACTCAACTCACTGGTCTTGTGTACTTCCTGCTTGTACAGAGGATTCAAATAGATTTTACATCCTCTGCTTATAGTTTTGCCAAACTCACAAGTACTTTTGACTTTTATTTACAATTTTTTTCAAAAATCTACGGTTTTGTCCTGTTTGTAACCGTTTGGGCAACAACATGTCCATTATCGCAGCATCAGACTGCTGATGAAGCAACCTTATGACTCACTCATTACACACTTGCTTATGAGCAAAACACTTCCTGAGTTCTTCTGAGACCATAAACCTTTTGCACAATTTTTATACACATTACTTCCCGGAGTCTCATCAAGTTGGAGCCAATGACATGTTTGAGAACATGTTTGTATCGGATGGTTTTGTTGGTGTGCAGAATGCAGTGAATGCACAAACAGGAAGAGCTTTGCAAGAGTGTCTGAAACCGACAAACGAGATCACTAAAATGATTAGTTACCAATATATTTTGTGTTGAAATTTTCTGTCTCCTGTGAATATTTCCATGAACAGAGCCACTTTCATGTACGAGCAGTTTCCAGAGGTGATGAACATGCTTTGGTCTCGCATGCTGAGGGACAACAAGAAGAACTGGAGGAGAGTCTATAAGGTTAGTCCCAGAACTGTTCCAATGTGAATGTTCTATTTGTTGATCGTTTGTTTGGATTAAAAAAAATGGCACCAAACTTTTAAAAAATTAACAAAATTTGATGGATATTTTGATTTTTTGGGGGGGGGGATCCTAACGAAACACTTCTGATCAAACCTTTCTTGTTCTGTTTTTACAGTCTTTGCTGCTGTTGGCTCATCTTATCAGGAATGGATCAGAAAGGGTTGTAACTAGCGCCAGAGAACATCTGTATGACCTGAGATCATTAGAAAGCTACCACTTTGTCGGTAAGATGCTATTCCGGGCATTTTCATCTTGAACCGTCTCTTTCTACTTTGTACACAAACGGATTGTGAGGACAAAAATATTTGCTGAATACCAGTCAATTCGATTAGCTGAGAGGGTTTCTGCACATCAGGATTGTGGTATTAAGTTCTTATTAACAATAGTTTTAGTGTGAGCTGTGGTGAAAGGATGGAGGCCTTAAGCACAGCTTAGTCCATAAATACACACACCCACAAAAACACACTACAACAGCTTTCATTCTTTTTTTTCTACCATGGTCATATTTCAGGACTGTTTACAAGCAAGAACACTTGAATTTCTTTAGCCATGATCTTCAAATTCAACATATTTCATATCCATTGACGATATCAATGAATTGTTCCAATGTGTCTCTTTAGATGAGAATGGGAAGGACCAAGGTGTGAATGTGCGTCAGAAAGTGAAGGAGTTGGTGGACTTTGTGCAAGATGACGACAGGCTCAGAGAAGAGCGGAAAAAGGCAAAAAAGAACAAAGACAAATACATTGGTGTATCCTCAGACAGCATGGGATACCGAGGTTACTGTAAGTATTTGATTGAGCAAATAAAGACACTCTTAGCTATGCTTACGCAACTCTTTATAAATGTTTCGAGTCTTAACAAATTTTTTGATACGTATTAAATTCAGCAAAACCATGTAGATAAAATAATTCTCCTGTTATTCACTTCTATCTTTTCTCCACTATCCTTCATGTAGCTGGAGACAGGTATGATTCCAGTGAAAGCCGGGGAAAGTGGGACGACGATTGGGAGAATAAAGGGCAGTTTCCCTTCAGTGAAAAATTAGGGGAGATCAGCGGCAAAATCGGCAGCACCATCGATGATACCATAAGCCGATTCAGGAAGAAGGAAAGAGATGACTCACCAGATAGATTCAGGTGGGAAGCATTCACTATTTTTACCTAAAGTGGTGTCTTGCTACATGACTGAACCAAGACCTCATCAAGCCTTCTCTCTGCAGTGACAATGAGGAGGACCGAGGCCGCTCATCTCAAAATGGCCAGTCTGGGAAAGATTTCAAAGATGAAGAAGAGACTGTTACCACGAAGAGTGTACAAATTGTCCAAGCAACAGAAACAACGGCGACACGGAAAAGAGGAGGAGTACCGTCCCGAAAAGTCGACTTGGGGGCTGCTGCTCACTACACAGGAGACACCAGCCCAAGCACTGCCACCAAACAGGTAAAACAGCATGTGGAAGGTGACCAAACGCATCACCATTTACATGTATGAATCAGGTTTTGTTCACTCTTTGTGCCAATTGTTTTTTTTTCTCTTTCAAAAAAGCCTCAGCCAGCAGCAGGAACCCAACCTACAAGTTCTGGATTAGCTGATCTCCTATTTGTGGATCCAACACCGAGTCAACCTGCTGCCACAGGTAGAGTGTAACCAGTTTCACCTCATATTCTGACATTCTTGTTTGCTCCCTTGTTAACAGAGCCTAAGAAAACATTGCTTGTTGTTTTTCATGCTGTCCAAAGACGAGTTCGCAAAGACGGAAGCCTTGCAGGAAATGCTAATCTCTGTCAAAATCAAAGTTTTACTTGCTGCAAAAACTCGTGTAAATCAAGGAATAACCCTTTTAGTTCCGTGTTAAAGAAACTTCATAGCAGCTAGGGGCACATACTGGGCTGTTGGAAGTGACGGTGCCCAGCTGCTGATACTCGTGTCAGATTTTGGCGACAGCAGGGGGAGGGAGTTGATGTATAGAAACTAAGTGCACCAGATGTTTTTGGAGGAGTCCCCAGTGAACAAAAGGGGCGGGAGTGCAGAACAGATGTTTGGTCTCCTCCACCTATCCACTGCTTCTACACCCCCCTCCCCTCCTACACTTGTGACACTGAAGGAATGCTAACTATGGTGGAATGACACCTGGAGCTCTCTTGTTGAAAATGTTGTTTATCTTTGTTTCCCAACATAGACCTGATCAGCGGATTTGCTGATTTCTCTTCCCCAGCTCCGTCTACTGGGCTGCCTTCTGGATCGGGTTGGTTTCCATATTTTTCCTTTTTTTTGTTGTTGGTGTGTGCATGTGTATGCCGTCCTGTTGCAGTCTTGCTGCTAGAATATTCAGAGGGATGCTGGGAGGGAGCCCTGGCCATATGGAGCCTGCTACCTGCTCTGCATAATAAGAACAGACACACATCAACTCCTGTTATGGATGACAAGGAGACAGGGACAGAGGAAGACGTTGGTGGGGGTGGATGAAGCTAAAAGAGATGGAGAGACTGAAAGAGACAACCGGCTGGGCCAGTTCACTGAAAATTTAAAACTTGGCAACAGTGGCCATTGAGACCACTCTGCATGTAACTAAAATAGTCACTAAAAACTTAGATCTTTGTTTAAAATCTGGAGTTTTTGAGATAGATCATTGAAGTATTTACTTTGCTCAAGGTACATTTATCATGTTTTGTTAATATCTACACTTTATCTTGATTTACCTCTTCATGTTGCAGCTGCACCAGCCTCTAACACCAACGGAGACTTTGGAGAGTGGAATGCCTTTCCCGGAGGTCAGATGCCAGCATCGGCAAACAGTGTTGACACCAGTGGAAATGACCTTTTTGCAGGCATGACAGCAACTGTTGGGGCTGCGCCGGCCCCCGCCCCTACCCCAGTGTCCGCTCCCACTTCAGCAGACCTGTTTGACTTGATGGCACCATCTCAGTCCCTCACATCCTCCCAGAGCCTCAATTTCAGCATGAGCAGCACACAGAGCATGAGCACCACGGTCGTTCCACAGTCTAGGTCACAGGTATGCATGATTGCACTCATGCAGACACGCATCCTCCTTCAATAATTCATTAAATACATGCCATTACATGGCTCATGCGTTGAGCGTATATGCAATAATTCTGGGGGCAAACTATCAGCAGATAGATAGCGAGGCACTCTTGAGGTTTCTAACAGCAGATTTTGATAGACTTGAAAGTTTTATGGGGGTTAAATTCCTTAAGTCTCGAGCAGCTATGGAGATGGGTCATTCAGAATGATCAGTTCCTGCAGTAAATTTTGCAAATATTTAATGATAGAAAAAAGATCAAAATGACTCTATTTAGTATTTCAGATCTTGCTTATCAACAGTGGACATAGCAGACCAGCTTTGGTGGGGATGTGGAGTCAGATGTAGAGGCTCCTTGAGCCTGATCGTGATTTACTGGCTGAAATATCCATTCCTCTCTCTCAGTACAGCTTTGGGAAACAAAGGTTGTAGGATGTTCTGTTTCCAGTTTGGCTGAAATGTTTTACATCGTTAAATCAGCACTCAATCTGCTAAAAAAAAAAGTTACATTTATGCCTTTTATTTCAGTCATATCATTGCAGAAGGAAACTCAGTCTGACCAATGTGTATGTCCATAACCACAAGCTTGTTTGTTCTTCTCCTTCATATTGCAAGTACTATGTAGAATTTTCTGGCTTATCATTTGATGCTTATGTATAAATCTTAAACTACAAAGTGTCAGAAAGATGAACAAAATGAAACCACGGGAATCAACCTACAACAAAAGTTCGTTCCACACATTTATCCTTGCAGTTTGCCCTGCTGGTCGACCACATCAGTCAGCTGCTTGTGTGATAGAGACGTACCTTGTGTGATTGAAAGAGGACAGGCACCACAGTGGAGAGTTAACACGCAGCCTCACCAGATGCTGTTCCCCCCTTGGGACCGCCCACTAACCACCCACTCCTCCTGTTACTGACACAGAATGAGAAGAATGAGATTTGAGTTACAAAAACATTAAAAACACAACAAAGGCCTGCATATGTCGACTGTATTTCCATGTTAAAAGGCTGTTGACCTACTTAAAGAAAAAAACTCCTTCTTTGTTACACTGGTAATACACCCACCTCTGCTTTTTACTGTAGTCACTTTACATGGTATGCTTGAAATGAGTTCAGACTGAGACACTTCCAGACTTCACTGACAGTATCAGGGTTAAGTAGGTCAGGTTAAAGGTTTAAGGCCTTGAGTTATGTAAAAGCTGCAGTCTCTCACTGTTAGAGCATCCATGTGCTTTCTCACTGTACATAAATGTTTGTGATTCTGGTGTATCTGACCTCTTTGTCTGGTCTTCTGTCTGCCTGCGGTTCTCTGTCTTCTCCAGCCCTTCCAGGACATTGGGGGTCCTCTACAACCGCAGCCCTTGCAGCCCCTCCAGCCTGTTCAGCAGGGGGTGGCCTCTCAGGGAGCAGGAGCCAAAGCCTCCCTGCCATCCACCTGGTCTGATCCCTCGGTTAACATTAGTCTTGATTTCCTGGGCCCTGGCATGCAGCCCCCCAAACCAAGCCAGCCCAGCCTCAACACCCTCCAACAAGGTGAGAGGATTAATAGATCTGGTTTGGCTGCCGGCAACTCTCGGGTCAAAGCATCCTGTCAGTCAAACACCACTTAAAATTTGGCTCCTTTTTTCCATTTTTTGAAAAATCGTTGTTTTTGTTGTTTCTTTCAGGCAATCAAGCACCTGCCAACATGCTCTCCCAGGGATTTTCTAGTATGAATCTTGGACCTACAACAGTCAAACCACCTGCTAATCCTATGATGTACCCTGGAGCTGGCATGGGAATGGGCATGGCACCCAACCAAGGCATGATGGGGATGGGCATGAACATGGGGATGCCACACGGAGGTATGACCATGGGGATGCCTGGTGCCATGGGGATGGGAATGAACACTGCCATGGTCCAGCAGCCCAAACCAGATGCCTTCGCTGACTTCGGCAACTTCGGAAAGTGATCGGACAAAGAGAGCGATGATGAGGAGGTGGAACTGTGGCGGCATCTCCCTCTCTCCGTCCATTGGTGAAGGATTGTTATGAGCTGCAAACAAAGAGTACTTGAAAAATGTCAACTATCATAATACCAACACCCTGCAATCTCCCTGTTTTTGTTTTCCAACGAAATGTAGTGGTATGGATCCGAATGAATGTGTGCGTGTGTGTGTTCGAACCAATGATGTGTCGTGACCAGACAGACGCAGTGACGACCGTGTCTGCTGTTGGTCAGTTTTGAGTCAGTGAGATGAAGGAAGTGTGCCACGGAGAGAATGTCAGGGAGGATTCGCTTTATAACCTCAATCGAGTCAAATCACCAGAGTAGCAAAAAGAAATAGTTCATATCTGTAGCCGCGTAATTTTCTTGAGTTGGATCCTCAATAATTGAACTGATGTCTTTTGATAACACGATCAGCCATTCTAACTCTCTAACATCCTTTGAAGAATGTCAAGTTACCTCTTCCTCTTTTCCTTGCTTTTGTCCTCGCTCTTCCTTCCACCTGTAAATAGACAACTGGAGCCCCTCCGATTAAGTTATGAAGTTCATTCGAGTGGCAGTGACAATGTGAAGCATCATACAGACCAAACCTGACACGAATTAAGACCTATAACGAAGCACATTGACACCTTCTCTTTGTACATAAGTGTCCACACTCCAAATGTTACTCCTGCAGTTGGGGTGAATAATTGTTTGCAGTGAAAGCTATCGATTAATTTGAGGGACTCTGTCCTTCCCTTGACTATCCTTTGTGGCCTTTCCTTATGATATAGCTATATATTTTACTTAAGAATCTTCTAATCATTTTGCATCCAAATGAGATAATCAGCAGTAACAAGGAGGAAAGCCTCAGATGTGGGTTCTTGGTTACAGCACAGAGTGCCTGAAAGATCTTTGCCTTTTTCTTCAGTTAACTAACCTCTATAAAAAGACAATGTGACTGTGCAGTGTTAAAAAAAACAACAAAACAAATGTACTTGTGCCTCAAGCCAAGTGTGCTGTTTGTACAGATATCAGATGCAATTGTTTGAGTTCTTTCTTCCATCCTCAGCACCTTCCTCAGTCTCTTCAGGCCAGTGATCAACTTGAGTGCGACAGAAAGACCTTAAAGACTCAGCCACTGTTTTCTAGGATATTGCAACGCATCAGTCTGTTCAATGTCCATCAGTACTACTCAACAAACACCGCCTTTCACTTCTCATCTTTACGTCGCATATTTTTTTAAAAATGGCAATCTTGAAAGCATCATCACTGTCATAGCCGCCATCAGTGCTAGCCCGTGTGTTTTATCAGGTACAGAAGACTGTTTGAGAGGAAGCACTTTTAGCTGAGATGCAGGTTGTACACGCTCAGTGCGATCTGTTGTTTGGAAGTTTTTGTTTGTTTTGGTGGGTTCGCACATGGAGAGTTTCCCTTTCAGCTCTGTGCTCGCCGTGTGCTCGAGGTACACAACGTTGCTTCTCAGTGGTTCAAGTGCCTGCCGCCGGTCGCCTCCTGACCCTTGTAATGAGCGATTGATGATAAGAATTGAGTCTCGGCTGCCTGACATTTTTGGCCGAGCTAAATAATTCACTGACCAGAGGAGCAGGCAGTCCTGGGAGGATTCAAGTTGTGCTCTCCTGCTCTCCTGAGGGCTCGAGAGGCTGAGCACACTAACACATAGTAGCCTTGCATCAGCATCTGAAGCATTGAAATGACCAAAATCTCTTTGCTGTTATTTTTTTCTAATATATATATATATAAATATAAATATATAAATATCAGTAGAAGTTGTTGTATGCCTTTTTTGTTTTCTACTTTAAATCATTTTGGTCCTTTCTGAAATGGGATTGTTACTGAAACACTAGGATATGCAAATGTTAAAGAAAATCCTTGGAGAAAATGAAATTTTACATTATTCCCATTTTGATTTGATTTACACATCAAGATTCTTTACAACATTAAACAGTTGATTGAAATTTGTTAATGGTGTGTGTTATTTGTTGCGCTGTCTCATTAGCCTCATTCAAAAGTGCTTCAAGCAGCAGAAGTGAAGCCTTAGCACACGGACGACTTGAAAATTACATTAAGTTGCTCTGAGTTGAACTTAGTTGTTCAAGTTAATAAAACATGAGACCCTGTTAAATGCACAGGAAAAAACAACACGGCAGCAAGGAAGGAAAAAAAACCTTTACACCGTTTTTATTCTTTTTAGTTCAAAATTATGACGACATCATTCTCCATCAGTTTTTAATATTTTGGGAAAAGAACGAATGATTTGAAGAACTGTTTCAGCTTTTTAATCAATGAACAATAGGATGACTTTGCTCCAACTGAAAATTCCAGAATTCAAGTGAAATCAGGGGCGTCACATTCAGAACTGTTTGATCTCCGTTGAACCAGAAACAAAATAACCTACAAATTAACGAGAGTCCTTCATGAAATAATGCAGATACAAATCTGAACTTCATCTGAAATGTGAGGTCTTGACACACTGCCCATTGATTCGGTACACACGTAAAGTCATTCTCCATGTTTGCAGTATGGAACTGATTCAAATTTTTATTTTCCCTTGTTCAAGGACATCGTGCATGCTCAGGTTGGATCCTGTGGCGGACCACCTCTGGTCTGCAGGCCCTAAGTCAGACAACCATCAGCTTCATCCATCTGTTCACTGGTTCTAGCCGATGCTCTTAAAAAAAAGTGTCCAATCGGCTGAATATGCAAACCCCACCTGAAAACTGACCAGCCGGTTTGAACCTTTGGCTTTATTCGCAACTGTATCAACGTGACCCACTGCACCATGGGTCCACTACAGCAAACATGCATCATAACACAAGCAAACAGCTCCACTTCCGCGCGCCCGTCTCTTACTGGGACAGCAGTGACTGAACACCAGTGTTTGTCCTTCGTGTCCTAAATGTTTCAATTATTCTTCAACTGTTGAAGTTTCTTGAAGTGAGCGGCGTGGCCTGATTACTGTGCTGTGATGCACACAGGAGACAGACCGCGGAGCCTAATTGTGGCTCTCCGCTCTCCAATCACTGCCGTGCCCTTCCCCTGTTGTACCAAGGTTTGTTCCAACACACTCGTGTGACAAACACGACGAAACCACAGCTTGCATTAAACAATTGACCCCAATTTTCCTCTCTGGAGAGGACTGCTAAATGGGCTATACTAATAATATTCTGAAACAATATATGAACAGCTACAATATGTACAGTAGATGAGCGAAAGGCTCAGCAACTGATGAAATATGGCCCATTTATGATGTGGAATATACAGGAAGAGGGTCAATTAATCTTTCTGCAGTCAAATTAGAAGAAACTAAAATAAGAAAATAAAACTCTGAAGCAGAGCGGGAGACGACGCTGCGACAATCACTCTGTGCCACTCATCATCCAAACTAACCTCTGTCACATCGAGAGGGGGAAAAAAGAAGCAACATCTTTACAACTTCTATGAGATGCAGTAAATTGTGCTTTTATGGGTAATGTGCCCATTAAAGAGTAAAAGCAATCTGAGACGTCAAGACAAATGACAGCTTTTGAGTGCCATCTGCAATCTCCAGCTTCACAAACTCAATTATTCATAATGCATTTATGAAGTCCGCTGAGACTGCGCTGTCATTCCCGTTCAAACTAACGGGGAAATGCAACATAAAGGGACAAGCTCTTTGGAGATGACAATAGCCTCGCTGAGGGGCTGCGGTGTGTTTATGCTGCCACCTGCTGGCCTGTCCGCATACTGCAGGCTTTCTTACACTGGCGTGCCAAACAGAAGACAGCAAATTACAAGAATGCGAGGAAAAAAAGGCATTTTATTCAATATAAAAATATACTATTCATGGTGAACAAAGACCATTATATCAATATGATAAAGAAAAACAGTTTGATTCATGTGAATCAAATTAACGTTGAGGAAATCGGCCGATTTCAAGATGTCTGAGGAGAACTTTTGCGTCAGTTTGAGGCAGCGCTTGAAGGTCAGAGCGGCTGTGGGTTCACCAGGATCACGCTCTCCCCCCGGATGAACAGCTGGTTGACGTGTCGTGTGTGGACTCGGCCGTACGTCTTGGGGGCTTTCTTCCGAGGCGCCCGTCGCCCGCCGCTCTTCGCCGAGACTTTTTCAGTTGGACCGCCGCCGTCGCCTCCGCCGCCGCCCTGCCGGGACTGTGGCGGCGCCGCGTCGTCCCTTCTCACGTCAGCTGGCTGAGCGGCAGATTCGGGATCCGCAGCCGGGGGCTCGCTGGCTTTCTCCAGGGCGTCCCGCTTCTCGCCCGGCTCCTCCCCCCCTTCGCTCTCCTGCAGCTTCAGCTTGTCAAACAGCTGAAAGGAGATCCAGGCGGCTTATTGTTGGTGGATTAAACTCAGTATGCAGCTCCATGCATTGTAATTTAACCCAAACATCATCACCTAGTGACGCCTGAAGCAGCTGACCACGAAAAGAACTTTGTCTCAAACTATTTTCAGTTCTTGCTTGTTTGTTTTTTTTTCGCTTCAAGCGACTCGAAGATGCAGTTTCCTTATATTCCCTGTCACTGGAACTGCTTTATGCATACCCGTGTAACAGTGAGAGCTTTCTCATGGTAGAATTCTTCTCCAAAAACAGGCTCTTTATACGTCTCATCCACGTCCACCATCGCCTGTCGGGGGTAAATAAGATCATGAGGGGTTTAAGTGGGACTCAGCTCAGACTCAACGTTGAGAAAGTGACAGCTGATGAGGGAGAGGCCTCACCATGTTCCAGAACTTGTCGAAGGCCACGACGAAGCCGGAGCAGACGCCCCTCAGGCCCTTGAAGGTCCTGATGTACACTCGGACTCTGATCCTCTCCTCCACGCAGCGGTACAGCTCCCCCAAAGGACTGCCTTTAGTCACTGCAGAGGCGAGACGGGCAGGTTGTTACAGGACGCTTTCCGTCGCTCACAGGTCAAACTGACACTGATGAGGAAGACAGCGAAAGTCGGGAGACCACAGGAGAAATGACTGAAGAACAAATACAAGAAAATACTGAAAAATAGTGAGAAACAAAAAACCCATCCTGAAATCAGCTCGCACTGTGATGGAGAACTCAGACAATCCATGTTGCTCCAACTTCCTAAAGATGCCAAATCTCCCATAAATATGATCACCAGCCTGCGATGTCGACCTTCAGCTGTTTACCTGAGATTTCATCAGGTTTTTGGAATCGTTTGATTCCAAAATAGTGATCTTTCTTTCGAGGTATTCAGACTTACATTTTGAGTCACTTTTTATATATTTTTTAGGCTGTTCACTTCTACTAATCTTTTGTTGAGTAAGCATGTGAAAGAAACTCAACTGGAACTTCATGGGTTACAAGTTGTTCCTTCTACTGTTTGTTTGAAGACATGTTGCGCCCAGCAAACGCAAAGATAATATCTGGTTATCCTT
>JAUESF010000047.1:3419063-3429094 GCA_032274765.1 Malacoctenus tetranemus
GTGTGTGTGTGTGTGTGTGTGTGTGTGTGTGTGTGTGTGTGTGTGTGTGTGTGTGTGTGTGTGTGTGTGTGGTCTGAACAGACTGGGCCTGATGGAACCTGTGCACTTTTGGTGAATTTATGGGGACGGGTGAGGGACCCCGACACCGGCCCGTATGATCTTTGGCTGCAGACTGACTGCACGGCACTTAGAAGACAAGGAGGGCGAGAGTGAACGGACACACATTCATGATATATGAAGTGTGACGATCCGCCGTAAATCACGGCAATAAAACATAACAAAAGTGGACATCTGAAAAGCACAGATGGGCGGCAGACTAGACGTCCTTTCGCTGTATGGAGACACATTCTACAATAAGCGAGACGGTGACCACTTTCTCCCCATCGAATGAATGAAAGTGAAGCTTAGGGGGATAAAAAAGAAGCGACAGCGAGGAGATGATCCCCTCCTCTTTTTCATCACAGCGCAACCATCAAACAAAGATATCCATCACGCCCACTACCTCCCCCACTTCACTTCCTCTTGCTGCGAACCAGTGACTGTGTGTTTACCAGTGACAGGGAATCATCTACGTGCTGGAGCTGAGCAAATGATGGCTTCCTCTTGCATGTGTGCAGAAAAAAAAGGAAAAAGCAGGCAGCAGAAAGGACTGCCTCTTCCCAGCCTTTACTTTGTCTCTCCTCCAGCCTGCAGTGGCATCTGTAACCTGAGCTCATGGAGAATAGAAGGAGCTGTGGTGGCTGTGACCCACCCTGAAGTCACTCCCACCCTCAAAGACCTACACAATACACCGGGATGGAGGTTGTAACACCGAGATGCTACTTAATCATTCGATTTTGTGCTGCATCTATTTTATTTCTGCCTGAACCTTGTGGTTTGTGGGTGGAAACTGTGCCTGGAGTGAAAGAATTAAAGGTTTTCCCCTGTGCTGCAGAGTCTATTTATACACCCGGCTTGCCAGCAGATAAAGCGATATTCAAGCTACACAATAAAGAATCCTGCATGATGCATAACAATAGCTATTTGTTAAGCACATCAAAATGAAAAAGCACAAAACACATGTCCACATGCACCAGCTGAGTAGTCGTGCTGAAGGTTGGCTGCTCCAAAGCGGCAAGTCAAGCTGCATTTAGTGTTGAGGAAAAAAGGTTGAGTCTCTATGAAAGACATCCGAGTGTGCTTCGTTCCATTCGCTGCAATGAGGAGCCCCCAGCAGCCACGCTTCGCTTATCACCCTCATAACAGTGCAGCAGTTAATGTCCACATGCAATCTGCATAATTACTTAATGGGGACTGAGGTGGTAACGAGGGAGATGATCGATTTTAATCGTATTATTTCAGACTGATCGGTGATGTGAGGAGCTGGTGGAGGCCAGGTGAGCTAATTGGTGGAACATCAGGGCCAACATGTTGATAATCAATGGACTGAAGAGTGGTTGAAGACAAGCGAGGACACATGCGTTCACTGCTGTGGAGAAACAGCGACTGCTCTGTGCTTGATGTGAGCGTGCACGGGCTAAAAATGTTTGTTTCTGTGAAAATGTGCGTGTGAGAGAGAGAGGGTGTGTGTGTGTGTGTGTTTGAGAGAGAGATAGAGAGAGAGGGTGTGTGTGTGGGGGTGGGGTTGGTGGGATTGGTGGATAGATCTATATTTTATCATGCAGCTTCCTGGAATTAGGCCACCTTCCCTGCTTCTGTCCCCCTCCTTCCAACAAGTGCACGGAGAATCAAAAGAAAAATGCACATTTTCCATCCTTCACTCACTGCTTCACAGACTCTCTGTAGCCTCACAGTGGACACTGCTGCACTGGAGACTCACTCCCCTGTTGCACGTAGTCCAGATGGATTAAAGCCCTGAATCCCCTGAACAGAAACGATCATTCCGAAAAAGCAGGAATGACTGTAAAACCTCCCCCCTTCATATCCAGTCACACACAACACATGCCGACTCCATACTGTATCTAAATCACCACAATCATGCTTTAATGTCTCTATATGGCAGCTTCTAATGGGTCGAGCTTGAATAAATTTGATTAAAATTGCCATTATGCACGTAACGCAATCATTACAAAGCATACATTTGATTTTTTTTATTCCAATGAGCCATTTAGAGTAAATTACGGCGTTAGGTTTGACAGTTACTTCATGACTGGAGTGAGTAATATGTGCTGTGATATGAGCATCCCTCTGGCTACAGCCTTAGGTTATTGCCGAGCAGGTGAATCGCTTAAAATCAGCATTTCTCTTTCCACCCCTCATCGCATCGTGACCGGTGTAAATACCTTCGGTTGCATAGTTGTGGTCGCGAAGGAAGCTGTTGTTAATTTTCCGGGTGTCACTCTCCTCCTCCATTGATAAATCGGCTGGTTCGGGATCCTGAAAGCGGCAGACCTGCTCCCATCCTGCCCGGTACCGTCAGCAGGCGGGCTGTGGGACCGACGGGGGGCCTGTCATGGCTCCAGATCTCCGGTGTAATCAACACAATCCCCGATCAGGTACCTGTGATGACGACGGTGCACTGGCAGCCTCCTGTCCACACCTCGGGACGCATCCAACAGCCCCCGCGACGCAGTGACACCGTCGGCTTCGACGGGAGAGGCTTTAAGAGCCCGGTGATTACAGCGCGCCGGCTCCTCCGGCCACCGACGCACACATGGATCCCAAAAGTATGATGAGAAAAAAAAATAGTGGTCAAGAATCAGCGTCTTCCTTGAGGGTGAACCCGAAGCAGCAGTAATTCTATTTTGGAGGATTGGAGTTTAGGAAGGTTAGATCCCCCCCCTCCCAGCGCCAGCGGGGCGGGCGGGATTATGCGTCAACAAGCTCGCTCCGATCACCTCAGCATTTCCATGTCACACTCTCCCGAGTCGCATCCTCGCCTCTCTGTGTCCAGCTTGCCGGTTCTCCGCGTCCGCGCTCTCATTCATCCAGTCATCCATTCATTCCGCGCGGACCTGTTATCCTGTGGCCGCTCAGCTGACTCGCCGTGCCGGATAGCGCAGAGCTGTGAGGATGCCCCACTGTGCTTCTGCTGCTGCTGCTGCTGCGCTTCAGCGGAGGAGAAGGAGGAGGAGGAGGAGGGCCCCTCCCTGCTTGCCTGGTGGCTGGCTCTTTAAAAAAAAAATAGACCCAACGCCACAACCAGTAAATGTGACGCTTCGGTCGAACCACCACCTCCAGAGAAGGGACCTGAAAATCTGTTCACGCAGTGCCTGATGACCACCAGCCACGTTCGTGCCTGTAAAGCCGACAGCTGCCTTATGGCCTGGTAGCAGGTTGCCTCTTAAGTCTGGTAGATCCTACACCACCATCCCTCCATGCTGCTGCAGAGGCATCCCTACACTGCCACACAACAGCTGCTTGTTTATGTACACTCCCTCTATAGCAGCTTTTTTTCAGCGGAACCAGCGGAAGACAAGGGAGGCTTTTATAAGACATTGGAAGTGCATGACAGTGCACATTTTTTTTGTCCCATCACTAGAAAGTGTCATGTTGAAGCTCGGAGGAATCAGGGCAGAGACTGGCCCACAGGAGAGAGAGAAAGCGGAGCCGAGGAGCGGAGACGAAAGAGGGTCAAGAAGAGGAAGAAGAAAATGAAAAAAACCCAGACACTGATTAATTAGATTAGCCGGGCGGCGTCTGCGCCTCTTTCTGGGGAGAAAAAAGAAAAAAAATCTAATTTCCATGCAGAGTTTAATAACATCACACATACCAGGCCTACTTCTGGTCCAACCATAATCTTTGATGAGCGTGTGTGTCTGTGCGGCATCAGTGTGCATTGCGACTGTCCCTTATCGACTCACTTTACTCTAAATCTCTCTGGTTCCACAAAGGGACTGGGTATCTTCCCCGCGCGAGCCTCGGCACGCACACGCACACGCACACACACACACACACACACACACACACACACACACACACACACACACACACACACAGCAGCAGCAGCAGTGGCAATAAAGAGATTGCGGAGCCCCACTCTCCTAAATGCATTAGCTCTCTAATCCATGCGACCATTTGCACATCCAATCCACCGCTCCTCTCCTAATGGGGATCTGACTGTGAGGAAGGTGGGATGCTCAAGGCAAAAAATAGTGCCTACCTACACATGCTATTTTACACCCCATCACCCTCCAACCTCCATCTCTGATAGAATACATTACGCGGCATTATCCATGCAGGGGGATAATGAAGCCTGCTGGAGCGTCAGCGACGGGCCTCCGATTTCACATGTTTCTATATTTACAGTCCTCTGCTTGTCTAATGAAATCTGCAGAGAAACGCCGCCATCCTTGACCCTCTTAGATGTGAGCGAGTGGTCAACGGCGTTTCCCGTCTCTATCAATATTTAAACAGGAATCCGCCAAGACAAAAGAAAAGCACGAGCCGCTCCTCCTCCACAAAGACTTTGGCTAAGTTACAGCTGAGCAGAGCGAATTAAAAAGAGATGGAATCGGGGGAAACAATGGGTTTAGTGGAATGAAGCTGCATGGATGAGGGGCTTAGTTTTGTCAGATTTTGTTGGGAGGTGAGGAGGGGGGGATTTTGAGGCAGACACATTCAAATGAAGGGCAGCAGTGACAGTTAAAGGCAGCACAGATATTTGACTGTATAATGAAGGAATAAGTGGGAACGCGTCCTCGGAGCCATGGCCGGGGATCAATGCTGCCACTCTGATATTATCCTCCACCTCCCACCCAGCTCCCCCCCACCACCCCCACACCCATCATGGCTCTCTCCCAGTCTCTGTACATGGATATGTCCTCATTTCATTTCCACTCATATATTCCCCCTCAGTATGCGATCTCATGAGTGATCACAGGTTCGTACTCGGAGCTTTAACTCAAAAGGAGCCGGCTCTCGCTCTGCACCACACAGCTCATTAAACGAGCCGGCCGCCGCCTCTGAACCTCCAGCTACACGTTCTCCTCCGCCACCTCGGCCCTCCCGCTCATTACACCCCATCTCCCACTCCGCTGGGTAGGAGACCAGTCACAGCGCGTCTACTGGCCCAGCTGCTGCGTGTCAGACTTGTAGGAAATGCTCCGGGGGGGGGGCCGACCAGAATTGCGAGAGCGTGTCCTCAATTCGCCTCGATCGTATAGACAAAGTGGGTTAAATTAGGCTCTACCAGCCCCAAACATAGGTACACAATCACATGGCAATGATATTTTAGTCATGGCCAATTGCTTTCCTTGATGTGTGGTAATTGCTTGACCTACGGATGCCGCTGTAAGGCTACAGACGGCAAGGATGCCGCCTGCATACCAAGCAAGGCTTGCTCGCACACGTGCACGCTTCACATATGGATGTTTGACTGCACGGCAGCAGGGCAGCGCAGTTATACTTCTACACGCTCACTGCAATTACCTCATATCTCAAGACTGCAGTCAATAGCATATTGACCGCTGCATAATGTCGGGTTTAAATAAGCTGCAATATTGACTGTTTTCATCCTGTTAATCCAACAAATGTGAGGTTATGGCCAAATAAATCCCAAATCTATACCGAACCCATATAGTTAATCATATTCTGTGGTTAATACGTTTAAAAAATGGAACAACTGAAGGTAAAAACAATCATTAGGCAATGATTTATAAGACTGGTTGAGGAATACATCAATTCAGAAGGTTCTGTGTCAAAACAGGTTTTATGGTCACCTTTGCTGAAGCTCAATTTACTTTACTGTTTGGATAAGCCGCTTTTTTTTGCTTGAAACATCTGCAGCATGGTGTTGAAATTTCACACACAAGTGAATTTTATGGCATCTCCGTGTAGGTTTAAGATGTGGGCAACACATAAAACGGTGTGAAAGCAGAAACGGCCTCATGCTGTCTCTTGTTTCTGAAATAAAAAAGAAAGGAGAACGCTGTGGATAATCCAATAAAGGTCGAGTCTGACAGGTGCCATGCATCCACCCGTTATTAAACAACATCATACACCAACACTGCAGAGCTTTGAACGAGCACTAACCCAACAAGCTGATGCAGGTGTTGTTACCATCTAATACAGTTTTATCATGTTAACGAAAAACCATCTGGACTTTCTGGAATCTATTTCAGAAAAAAACTCTCAGATGCTTTTATTTTGAAGTTTCTAGCTTTAGCCTCTACCAGCTTCACTGTGGCATTTTAGGAAATCTGAGGAAGATAAAAGGGCTTCACAGCCACTATTCAAGGCAAACAACACATGCTTCTGGAAAAACAAGGTTGGAAACCACTCATTTAAGCTATATAAACGGCATCTCCTCATTGGGGTAAAAGTTGAGGTATTTTTCCTGGAAAAGCCACAAACGTTCTTGTGGACTAAAAGTCACGGCATCACCTTCAGCCGGTGAGACCAATCCCCTGAGTACCATGACAGTCTGCTCAAATATTTCACTGCTATTCACCAACGAGTCGCCAACACAAGATAATATAATAGGCTTCATCCTCGGGGGACCATAAATAAGCTCAAAACGTCCCAGCAATTCATTCAGCAGTTATTGAGAGACTAAGTCTGGACCAAAGTGGTGGGCTGATTGACCAACGCTGACCCCCCCTCCCACCTGCTAGCGCAGCTGAAAATCCAATATTGCCATAATTGCTAATTGATTTACAGCATTACCCACAACGGTTTGATACAGCCACATATACTAAATGAAGAACAGCCACACCCCACAGAGTCAGGAAACCTGACTGCCAACAAACCTATCGACCCCGCGTTAGATTGTGAATGTAGCACACTTCAGAGGTGGAATGAAACACATTCATTCATTCAATCATTCATTTATACATTCTTTCATTTCCTACACTGATTTTCCAATTCAAGGTTGCAGGAAGTGCTGGAGCCAATCACAGTTTGCATTGAGTACACACACGCAAACACACACCAATGGACAGTTTAGTCACCAGTTGACCAGCCACATATACTAAGCTCTGAAAACATTGTGAAATTGGAGACGTTTCATCTAAAGACCAGGGTGATTTTCGAAATGAGCAGAGAAACATTTTGCTAGTTTATAATGACAGTGAAAACAGGACGATTACAGCAACGTAAAAGGCTCCAGTTCTCCTCCAAACTCTTTGCTTGTTTGCAAAGCATATCTGATAAGGCTCATGTTGTCTCTGAGCTGATTCGACATGACATCCCTGAGTGTGACGAGCTGTATCAAAGTGCACCAGCTGAGCTACAAAACGGTCATGGTCCTAATGTTCACCGCGCGTCCACTGGCTTTACATCCGCTTCATGTTATCAAACAAATCAGGACGATAATCGGGCGCGTACGATTCTCCCCCTGCAAACACTCATTGCCTTCCATTAGCTATGCAACCCACCCTGGCATTAAGAGCAGCTAAACACATGAGGGTAATAGGATTGCCCTGGCAGTCCATCTGTCAGGGGGACTGAGCAGCAGCAAACCCCAGGGAAGCAGCACCCTGGCCTGGATACACCTTCTTAGTATGCCCTCTCTTTGCACTCCTCTCTGGAGATATTTGCTCAGGTTTAAAGCACAACCTCGGCAAGAGTAAAACACGGCCACTCGAGCGTGTAAATGCCATAAGGAGTCAGTAAAATCCTGGAAAATTACACACTCTTCTGTGAGTGCGTAACCTTCTGGCTTTAAACATTTTTAAAGCGCCGCCGCCACCGTTCCGCTAATAGAGTACAGATGGAGATACATGGCAGGCGCTGGTGAATGAATGCAGCACGAGACCGGGGTGGGGGGAGGGATGCGGAGGAGAAAGGAGGGCCTGGTAGAGGAGAGGAGAGGAGAGGAGCGAAAGATAAAAAGATGGATGCATAGTTTTGGTAGCCGGGTATTAAATCAAGCCTCGAGGCTGTCCCTAAATCAGCAGGCTTTACTCTGGGTGTCATTCCAATTACATCAGGATGAGACTAATGCTCCATTGCTCCGAGACTTCGGACCAGCAGGATTGGATTTTGAGTTCCCCCCTGACTCTCCTTTCCCCTCCCCCCGAAACTCCCCCCCTTCCCCCTTCCCCCGGCCCCTCCCTCCCTCTGCTTCCCTTGATAATAAATTAATTGAAAAGAATGCATGTACAATGATTAGCCCAGGACGGCGCATTTTAGATGAAGATTAATCAAGTGTAATGATTTTGTTTGCTGCAGCACGGCTGTTTCACACTTACACCTCGAGGACATACAGACGCGCATAAAAGACACATACGTATGCTTACATGAGAAAGCAGCTTATCGCTGAAAACACGCAGAATCGCTTTTTTTTTGTTGCGTCGCAAATGTTCCGAGAAATAAACACAGCAAACACTGGCCTAAAGGTGGAGAAACGTATGCATGATGCAGGGCTGCATTTGTTTTGTGGATATGGAGTCTCGCCTTGCTGGGGAGGAAATGATGCCACTTAACAGAAAATCATTGCATTGTACCTCTCCGGTTGCTAGGAAACTGCAATTGAACTGGCATTGCAATGCAGCACAACAGCTGTCCGTGTAATTGGACAATTAAGATCTTAAAATGTCATTATTTCAGTCATATTCATCTCAATAAAGGTTCAAGCATGTCCCAACACATTTTCTACCGGTTGGGTTAATGGGACATGGGGAGTTCATGCCGGACGAAAGCTGGATTTCATTAGTGAAATGATCGGCGGTGCATTAAAGGGGGGAAGGAGAGACGCGCACCAGACTGTCCTCTTCCTAAAATGTAATCATGAGGCATCAGTCGAGCAGCGGGCTGTTTGTGCTGCTTGGGAAAGCTTGGACGGACACCGTGTGTGTTATTAAGTCCGCTATATTTATCCTGCAGCACTTTCGTCTCCGTGGACAGATGAAAGACTGGCCAGTAGGAAAGTAGGTTAAGCAGGTTAGCGAGTGACTACAAAGCCACCTCCCCATACATGACCGGGGGCCCATGCAGGGCTTATCTTCAGCACCGTGGACAGCTCTCTGCTGAGCCGACGCCGCGGCAGGAAGTGATTCACCAAAACGTGCAGATGAAAACAAAAACACCAGAAAAACAGAATCAATATGAGACGTTTTCGATTTTAAGATCAGTCACATTTTAAATGCAAAAGTAAAGCAGTTGTACCTGTGGAGCTGAGCCATTGATTCTTTGGTGTAAGAAGTAGCATTATTTTACTGGCTAAGACTAGAATTCCTCTGGATCTGGGACCACCAGCATGATACGGACCACCCCTCAAATTGAATCAACTAATTCTTCCATCTTCTCCAAGTTTTAAGCTAAACCATTTTTAACTTCAGTTAGAGGGATCCTGTTGAAAGACAGATGGGCAGGGGTGAAAATATAACCTCCTTGGCAGAAGGAATCAGTCATTAGAGCCTAAAGAACTGTTTGTAAATCACTCATTTAGCTTGACAATAATCCAACACTGAAATGTTTTTAGTTTGTAGTTATAAAGCTAAAAAATCACCCATGGAAAATGTTGTAATCTTCCAAGAAAAAAACCATCTGTGTGCCTGAAATCAGTGTAGAACTGCAATCACCGTGCTTTGTTCGACATGTAGGTAGCCATCGGGTTGGGTTGTGGCTATTTATTCAACGTGAGAGTTGTTAATAGGAACAGCAGCAGTGTGGAAAAAGCCTGACCCCATATCTGAACGCCGTCCCCTCCCCTCTCACCGCTGCTGCTTGCCAGAGAGGGTCCCCTGCAGCCATTCAGTCATGTTTCAACCGGCCCCATGTGACAACAGAGCATGTTCTCAGTGCACCTCGGCTCAACAGCCCGGCACACACACGCACACACACACTTGCATATACACAAAACAAGAAGCCACACATTGCATTATTACAATGGTCACACACGCACTTCGTCAACAACAAAGACAAACACATGCAAGCGTGTCACACTTAGAGGCTGTAATCTCCAGGAAAATCCCATTTGGCAGAGCAGCTGCCAGCGTGGATCACAGATAGACGGTAGTGGTGGAGCCCACAGGGTGGCAAGCTGTCCATCCACACTCCTCCACCAACCAGACACACACACACACACACACACACACACACATACACATACACACACACACACACACACACACACACACACACACACA
>JAUESF010000047.1:3553407-3564677 GCA_032274765.1 Malacoctenus tetranemus
GTAGTTCTCCAAGTTGAGCCACTGTGTGCGTGCGTGCGTGCGTGCGTGCGTGCGTGCGTGCGTGCGTGCGTGCGTGCATGCTTGAGTCTTTTTTGATTCATGTTTTTATTGTTTATTTCACATTAAAAAATATGCCAGCTGCATTTCTCTTTATTGTCACCATCCATTTTCAAATCTTTGTGACTCATTCCGTTGTCTGAATGCAACGGCTTTTTTTCTTCCTTTTTTTTTTTTGCAGCTGTCATCATGGAAGGTAGTGCGGTGTGTTTTGTCTTTACACCATCAGTGGCTGAAGAATCAGATGAGTGTGAAGACGTCACTTTGAGGAAGACTGAGAGGAACGTCAGAGCTGTTCTCCGCAGATGTGGGAGGAATCTTTGAAAACCGAGGGAAAGAAGTGGCAGGGAAATATCTGAAAAGACCGGCGTGTGCTGGCTCACATGGCCGCAGCGCGACTCCTTCACTCCAGCGTGTCCGTTTGTAAGTGCGTGTTTGAGAAAGATGCCTTAACTTGTGTCTACCGAAGCAAAACAACACCTTCATTAAGTTATTGAGGACACGTAAACGATGAAAAGATCTATAAATAAATGAATCGAGTGTTGAGCTGCAACTATTTGCGAGCGACTTGTCTTTAACAGGCTTTTTCATTTCCTGCTTGATCAATTCAGGGGCTACAAACAGCAGTGCATCCCTGAATCAGCGTCTGAGTATAATAATCCAGAATGAGTCTCGATCAGTATCGGTAGCGGCCACCAAGGCCCCTCGGCAGCTGGTCGTCAGCTGACAAGGAAAACAGTAAATCCAGAGCACCAGCTCAGGCTCGCACTTTTGTCGACATGTGACGTCCTCTGCTGTGTCTCACGGCAACTTCCACAACAATAGTTGGACACACTGAGAGGCAACAAATTTGTTGGTACTATCATTTATTTTGACTGGGACTGATTGTCCATTATGTTTTATAAGATCTCAGACGGATGGCTGAAAAAGTTCAAAGGTCAAAGCGCTTTTTTTTTCTTTTCATTTTTTAAACTTTGAGCTAATATTTATTTTAAAAAAATCAATTGTTGAGCTGTAAACACAGGGTCCAAGGTTTCCATGCCAACCAGCGAGCCTCCACCTGCCCTGTATTGTACTCCGTGCATCGACTCTGTTGTTAGTCTAATAAACAAGTGTCTGGACTAGTTACTCATCAGTGCAGCATAAAAATAGCATCAGATGGACTCGACAGATAGCTGCGTAAAGCCCCGTCCACCTGGTTCACTTGAAGGTGACTGACATGGACTCATCAGCCTCTCCCCTGTGCGTGGTGGAGATATGCAGTGGAAAGCCGACTCACCGCTGCCTGTTCGGAGTTGCCACATGGAAATACAAATGTGTGTCTTCTTGATCTTTCACGCTCGGCTGCGTCCTGCGAGTAAAAAAATGAGATGTGGGTGAAGTGCACACGGCTGAGTACGAGCCGGGGGAAAAAATTTGGTCTGCTCATCACAGATCGTGTCTTGATAAAAACAGAAATCTCACGTATCCGATGAGAAACCTCAGCTTGAACATACCACAGAGAGATCTTCTTCTGTTGCGATCATCGTTTTTTGCAAGTGCGCAGATCTTCTTGTGATAAAACTATTCCAGCGTTTCGGAACAAACGTTGACTGCCTGCCTCGGCAGGCGGTCCCACACGAGCTTCTTCCTGCGTGTTTTCGTCAGTGTGTAGGTGCAAACTCTGTCCAGAGTGGGCAGAAAAGAGCCTCACTGAGCTGCACTAATTTCTTCTGGACGATTTATTTTAGGAAATAAACTTCAAGTGACAAACACAGAGAATTGAACTTTCACCACAATAAATAGCTGACCTCACAGAGTCCTGTGGTTGTAGACAAAGTAGGTGAAAGGTTTCCTCTCGAACCTTTGGGGCTGTGTTGCATGAACTCACCTGTGTGGCAGTCTGACTTGCTGTTTTGCATCACGCGGGACTTTATGAAACTGTTTCTGCTTTTCAGGAAAAGACAGTGGAATGAAGCAGTTCATGTCTCAGTGTGAGAGAAGCATGGGAGAGGAAGACGGTTCTACTCTCAGTTCAGTTTTTTTGTTAACGCTTTTTTCTATTTTGGGTTCTCAAGATGATTGTCACTCTAGGTTTTGGTCTTATTATTAGGTGCAGCCAGACTGTCCTTTTCATTGGTCACACCTTGAACACAAAAGCCCACATGATTTTATTACTCTACATAAATTTCCAGGATTTAGAAACATTTTTATATTTTGTAATGAAACTCTTACCAAAATACTTAAGAGGAGTGGTGTAATGGTAGATGCACCATCCGTTGCGGTGAAACTGAATACCGGCGCTTGAATTGTTTCGATGGTTTGCTGATGCTTTTCTTTGGGTTCATCTTTGATGTTCAGTCTTCATTAATGAGAACAGTGCATCAGTAAGTCAAATTTAATGCATTGAAGCCCCAGCCTTGATTTGTTGTGATTTTTCTTTAGTGTTCATGGAATTAAATATGATGTAGAGCTTTAAAAAATGAGCCCAACAGAATTGCTTTAACATAATTTAGAGTGAAGGGTTGAAAAGTGTTTACAAACCTGCTGAACTGTTGTATTTTGAAACAAGTTCAACTCATTCTGGTTAACACAAACTGGTAAAATGAAGTCTAATAGTTAGACTCCCCACCTGCTACCTGTTAAAAATGTCTGCCCTGAAATGTGCAAGTTTGATAGTGTGTAGTGGGTGTGGCTCAGGAGTGTTCAACCTGCCCCCTGCTGCTTGGAATGATTATTACAGGTGTGTGTGTGTGTGTGTGTGTGTGTGTGTGTGTGTGTGTGTGTGTGTGTGTGTGTGTGTGTTTTCACGACAAATAAAGTTCAATATACACATATTCAATTCTGTAGTTTATAGAAATATATTAATACTTTAAAAAAGACAAAGAAATCAAGTGTTGTGTGTTGATTTTCTGACCATTTCTCTCTGAAAGATGCTCATCACAAACATCATCCACTGTCTCCATGTCCTGACAATCTCTTTAGCGCCACCCGGTGTGCTGAACGCCTGCTACTTTTCACCTGGAATCAACTGAACATGTGACAAACTTGGCACTTTGAGAGACATCTCCATCGACGTGGTCTCTGATTGAGCGCTGCGGTCCACTGCCGTGCCGCTCCCATCGACGCGCGTGTTTTCAGCCCTTTTCCTTCAGCGCGTTGAGTGTGACGCTCAGGCCGCCGGCATCGCGCAGCTGAAACTCCTCCACCAGGGCGTCGTCCTGCGGCTGCTGAGGAGCAGCGGCGAGGGCCGCGTCTACCTCATCCTCAGGGTCCTCTCTGTCCTCATCTTCTTCAAAGTCATCCGGATAGTCGGCTTCTTCTGAAGAGTCGGAGGCTTCTGGGAATACTGCAACTGGAAGAAATGCTTTGATTTAGTAATACCACAGAGAAGAAAGAAAAACTATGAACCACATTGGAAAACGTATTCACCTAGTTCTGAGCAGTTCTGAATTAATTCATGTTCCTAATTTTTTAAGTCATGATTTTGCGCCATTGATTGAATATATTCATCTAAACTGAACTGTTTTTCCAATTACTTTCTGACTTCTCACATGAATCTTTGCTGCTGTCACTCATAAGGTTTGTCCCTTTGCACGTCCTCCTCATTACCCAAAGACTCGGCCGACTGGCTCCTCTGTGTTGACCCCGAACGTTCACTGCAAGGAGACAAGCTCCCATCTTCATCGAAGTCCTCGGCGTAGTTCCACTGGCCCTGCCCGTCATTCACCGCGTCCTCGGCCCCTGCCTCACTGGGACTGCTGGGACTGCTGGGACTGCTGGGACTGGCCTCCAGCTGGCAGCCAACACCCGGCCCTGGTGTTTGCTCGGTGTCCGTCTCATTTCCTTCAACGTCAGAGTCAGTCACTGGGGTGAAATCTGCAGCTTTTTCGATGATGGCCTGAAGGTGGTTTTCCACGCAGGCACAGCTGAGGATGCAGGCAGCACTCGGTCTGTGCTCAGGATCGAGGCTGAGCATCCGCTGGATGAGTGAGGTCACGCTCTCGGAGTAGGGACCTGCCACGGCCTCGTACTGTCCTTTGGTGATCTTATAGAACAAACTGAGGAGGTTGGTGGCTGCAAACGGGGGCCTGAGGCTGCAGGTCTCGTACAGGAGGCAGCCCAGGGCCCAGATGTCCGACTTGCAGCTGTAGGGGATGTCCCGGCACAGCTCGGGGCTGAGGTAGCTGGGTGTCCCCACGCACGTGGACGCCATGTCAGCCGTGTGGCTCATCACTTTGGAGATGCCAAAGTCCCCTAACTTCACCACGCCTCGCTTGGTCAGCAGCACGTTGGAGGTTTTGATGTCCCTGTGGAGGATTTTGGAGGCGTGTATGTAATCGACCGCCAGGGTGACCTGCACGAACCACCCCATCACGGTGTCCTCCGGGAAGAACTCCCGGGACTTCCTCGCTTTCACCCTGTCGTCCAGCGTCCCGCCGTCACAGTAGTCCATCACGATGTAAATGAAGCCGTCCGAGTTCACGAAGGCATCCGTGCATCTGACGACGTGCGGGTGCTCCAGCCTCCGGATGATGTCGGCCTCCCGCAGGACGGCCCTCTGCGTCCCGGCGGTCCCCGCGTCCTCCACTTTGACCCTCTTCACCGCGCACAGGCTCTTCCGCTCCACGTGCCTCATCAGGAACACGTCCGCAGCTCCTCCGCGGCCCAAACGCAAAACGCTCTCGTACTTCTCCATTATTTGAAGTTTTTTTGTTTTGGTGGATCCCAAAAACACTGTGGACGGCGCACAGTTTACTGCGCGACACCTGCCGTTTGTGTTCACTGTGGTTGCCGTGGTGACGGCTGACGCCATGAAAGTTAATACGCTCAAACATTTCAAACACGAGTCAGAAACTTCGTTTGGATTTTAATATGTCGATTTGCTGCCAACCTTTCATTAATATCACGTTATTTTCCTGTATTTTCCTTGTGTTATTATTTAGCTACAACGTTTTTGTTGGGACAATTTAATTCTGTCCCGTTTCATTCCTGCATGGATAGCAATTAGTCTTTTCTTTATGTTTTCAAAAGTGCTCTTTTCTTTAGTTTTTCTTTAATTTCTTTAGGATTGAAAGCAAACTCAAGAATACCTTTTCATTTTCCCTCTAAAATTTTCAGCAAATCTGTTTATTTTTATGACAAAGACAACTTTCTTCACCAGTGAACAGAGTTTCAACGCTTGAACGAAACTGTAAAAAAACACAGATATTTGTGTTTCACTGTGACACTGTTTTTTTTACTACTGACACTAGGTGGCAGTAGAGGCGACATGTTACTGCAGTTTGACAACAAACTGCCCACGAAGAACGTTTGAGCTTTGTGCGCAGTCTCCTGCTCAGGTCCACCACAACATAGCATTAGCCGATGTATCTGGAGTTCTCCCTCTGTCAGTGTAAATTAGCTTTACTTCATATCTGCTGAATTAAGATGCCACCAAAGGGAAAAGGTGGTAAAGGTGGAAAAGGTTTGTGGCGCCTTTTATTGAATCTTCTATCAGTTTGTGTGTGCAGTGTACACTTGAGTGCTAAAAGCTCACTCACTGCACTCACCACAGTCATGATATTCACCGCACTTTGCCTTTATTTCTTAATCTCCGTGTCTTCATTGTTGTGACGTGTCGCTGTTTGAACCTTGGCAGGAGCTGCTTCAGGAGGCGCAGACGCAGAGAAGAAAGAAAAAGCCCCTAAAGGAGGCACCTCTGTTAAGGTAACGTGGTTACTTTTACTCACACTACTTCAGAAGAGGAGGTGGTTCCTGGGTGACATCAGCCGGGAAATGTACTCAAACTGACCGCGTCCTTATTCACCTCAGGCGACGATGAGTTAAGGGGTGACTAATGAACATCAAGTGCATTCAGTCACGACAGGGACACAATCCTTTGAACATATCCTCTGAATAACTCTTTGCATCACCGCACATGCAATATGATGTCGCCTCTAAAAACAGAAAGAGCCCAAGTACTTCTTTTGACACTTGATGATCGATTCCTGTAGATATTTCAGTGAGCAGTCCTGAACACAAGTAAAAAGTCTTGGAAAAAAGTGAAAAATGCTCGTTTTATCTGTGGTCTCAAAATGGAGAAATACGCTTTATTGCCGTGTAAATTCGTGAAGGATAAAAAAGGGGACAAATTCCTTTATTATAAACTGCATGTATCACAAGCAGGTGCTGTAGTAGTTATAGTTGCTGTGTTAAATCTCTCCAGTGCCATCAAGCTAACAGAGGGAGCTGGCCACCGTTCATGCCTGAAACTGTCCTTTCAATGCTCCATGTCCTCCCACAGGTTCGGCACATCCTGTGTGAGAAACATGGGAAGTGCATGGAGGCCATGGAGAAGCTGAAGGCTGGAGTCCGTTTCAGCGAAGTCGCATCACAATACAGTGAAGACAAAGCCAGACAAGGAGTAAGACTATTCACTCACAGTCTACTGTGTAGCCAGGAACCCCATTAGTTTACTTCATTTGAACAGTACCAGATTATTATAGGTATTCATGTTCTATCTATAAAGCTTTGAACAGGCTGTTATTGCTAGAACTATTGGTGCTGACAAAAAATTGCTTAATACATAAGAGATGATTGACATTTTCCCCAATAGAACGGAAACAGACATTTAATCCTATTAGTAACCAGTAATTTGTAGAGCTGTTGTGAAGCCTGTGCAGCGATATACATACAATAGAAAATCGTGTCTGGTTTTGGTTGTATGACGTCATGTTCGTGGTGCACTCCGAGTCACGGCTGTTGTTCCTGTCACAGGGTGATCTGGGGTGGATGACACGAGGATCCATGGTGGGACCTTTCCAGGACGCAGCGTTTGCTCTACCCATCAGTTCCATGGATAAACCCGTCTACACAGACCCGCCTGTCAAAACGAAATTCGGGTACCATATTATTATGGTAGAGGGGAAAAAGTAACGGTGCCTCAATCAAAGACAAAGCTTCTGGTGCGATCTGCAGTGAAATGTTAATTTTCTTACAGAAAGGCAAAGAAAATGAGGCTGGTGGGGGATTCTGTCCAGTGTACACTACTGCACTAACAAATCAATGACAATGATTATTCATCATTATTCTTGCTTCCTGTCAGCAAAGAAAATGGCCTAATAAAGGATTTTTTCATGATGAATTCTTCTTTACTTTTGTGAAAATTATCTGATGTTACCCATTATTACTTCATTGTACAAATGAATCTGGCAACAAACCTGTTATCCATCTTATGTTTCATCCAAGTCCAGTCCATGAAGTATGCAACGCATCCTGCCAAAATGCAGTACTGTGTACAATTTGGAGCATGTCACCAGGATTAGATACTTAAATTCAATACTTTTAACTTGGCTGAGTACCTAAAAAGCAGTGAGCAACAGATACTATCACCTACAAATGCTTTGAAACCAAGATGAGAAGAGCCAAGTTGGTACTAGTGCAGAAAGGGCTACTTAAAATGGATGGACGAACGAGACGCCGCGGCACGTTCCGTGAATCCCGTCAATCGTCAGGCCCTCCGGTCCGCCAGAGGGCAGCAGCACCTCTCCGGCCATCCCGTGCGCCAGGGGGCAGCATCTCTCCGAGCGTCACGGCAGCCCCTGCATCAGGAAAAGACAGTTGACGTTGTTACGCCTTGCTAGATGATTGGCGAGGTAAGATGGCGGCGCCAGAGGAGCCAGAATTATCCCAGGCGCAGACCGAAAAACTCCTCCAATTTCAGGTAGACAGCCCATATTTCACACTCAACACTCGTCTGTGTGGATCATTGTGTACCAGTATGTTGCTATCGGTGGAGAATGGCTGTTACCAGATGGAGCCGTGCGCGTTTGGACGCTTTTTGCAGAGTCAACTTGGATAACGTTACTCCCAGCGCCCCTAACGCTACCGTCAACTTGAGCCACAGCTAGCGCTAGCCAAGCTAGCTCTTGCGCTAGCTAAGCTAGCTAATGACTCGGTAGACTTTTACGAGACCGTGTATGATCCCAATTTTTGAACGTTTGTGTCACGGCACTCATTGCAACCGACTTAGCCAGGCTCTGGCAGTCAGTATTGGATTTGTGTTTTTAATGTATTTATCTCACTGACGATAACTTGGCTAACGGAAGGCTGCCTATAAACACTTGCTAAGTTCCTAGTCGCCGCAGCTCCCAGGTTAAGCTGTTGGTGGAGAAGTAGAAGCTTTGCAACTGTTTTAGCTGTTGTAGAGATGCTTGTTAGAGGCTGTCGCCTGGTCTGGTGTTGGAAATAGTCCTTCAATGAGCAGCGTGTTGTTGGTTTTTCTTTGTCATGTGTTGGTTAAGCTTACACAGTTATCTTCAGTCAACATTTATCACGGCCTCCCCTGGGCTAAACCAAAAATGTCTTCCTTATATGTGCATCGACCTCGTTGTTGAATTGCTTTTTTTGGTGAATGAAAGCTGGGTCATTTTAGGTTGTCCTTCTTTCTATTCCTTTCCAGTCAGCGAGCTGCAACAATGAATACTGACTTTGAAACGAGCTTTGCTGCTTCATGATCAAACTGGAGGCTCTTCAGTCTGATTGTATTGTTCGTTTTTAACAGGACCTCACCGGGTTGGAGTCCATGGACCAATGTCGCCGAACGTTAGAGCAGCACAACTGGAACATAGAGGTACAGCTCACATCTGTCTGCGTTTTATGTGCTCTGTCATTGCTGTTGTGTGAACTGTTCTTGTTATTTTTATGAAAAGCTGCAGTCATCACTTGAGAATCTGCATTTTATTAAGCCTCACTGAGAGATGTTTTGCTTCGAGCATTAAAATATGAGGTCTTATTTGTGGTTCATGGCCATGTTTTGGCCTCTTTCTTCAGTCTGCCATGGAGAAAATGAACATTGTATCGCTCACTATTGCGAAACTGCACAAGCTTTCATAAAATCCAGGTTGATCTTTGTCTAAAGCTCCGGCCACAAATTGAAACATTACTTGTAGATACTAGCTCTGCTTCGCTTACACAATGTCAACAAACTGTCTCTGCATGCTTTGGTGGTGTTGCAGATTAATTGAAGCACTAAATAAGGGATGACTGTGCTTAAATGTGTGTTTCAGGCAGCAGTACAAGATAGACTCAATGAGCAGGAAGGAGTGCCCAGTGTGTTTAACCCTCCACCATCCAGACCACTTCAGGTCAATACAGCAGACCATAGAGTATATAGTTACATCGTGTCAAGGCCACAGCCCAGGGTATGTATCGCTGGCTTCCGTCAGTCCATCAAGAAAGATTCTTCCTGAGGAGTTTTCTGATGCAACACTCTGCATGTATGGGGGAAATGTTGAAAATGTTATGTTTTTTTGAAAACAAATGTAGTTTTCATAAAAAACAGACATAGCTTCATGTTTTAGAAGTTTGTTTTCTGCTTCTGACGGTCAACATTGGTTGTTCTTTTCAGGGATTACTTGGATGGAGTTACTACTTGATAATGCTACCTTTCCGATTTACGTATTACACACTGTTGGACATATTCAGGTAATCAAAGCACTCTGATTCAAGCTTGACGTTATCAGGTAAAGTGCAGTGAATAACCATTGTGATGTCTTTTGTTCCCAGGTTTGCCCTGAGGTTCATCAGGCCGGACCCTCGTGGTCGTGTGACAGACCCTGTCGGAGATGTTGTGTCTTTCATTCATAGTTTTGAGGAGAAGTATGGTCGATCACACCCCGTCTTTTACCAGGGAACATACAGCCAGGTAGGTCTAAGGCAACCACCACCATCTCCTGCCCGATTTAATGCTGGGACATTTACAAGGAACTGTTTCAGTCCTCAGTGTCACATTACTCTTTTATTTTGACACATTTAGGCTCTCAATGATGCCAAACAGGAGCTCCGGTTCCTATTAGTGTACCTTCATGGGGAGGATCATCAAGACACCGACGAGTTTTGCCGGTACTCTTCCAACTATATTCCCTGTGTGACTCACTCGGGTTTTATTGATGTTCAAGTTAAATTGATGACGTCTTTTTGAAATAGTTTATTCACTTTTACTTTTCCTCTTCAGCTCCACGTTATGTACGGAGGAGGTCATAACCTTCCTCAACACGCGAATGCTCTTTTGGGCCTGTTCAACCACCAAGCCTGAGGGCTACAGAGGTATGCTCACTTCTTGTTCCCTGTGGCTGCTTTTCAGCCTGAATTGTATTGTGCTTTGCCGTCATCATGAAAAATGAGGAACAAGCTGAAGGACAGTTTTTGTTTCATTGTGTGGACGTGGGTTGGTTATGAAAAAATAGAAGAAAAACTCAAATCATTGCCATTGGCAGTCTTTATTGCGCCCAGAGCCAGTGACTGATTAATGTTGTAGAACAAGAGGTTGAGTGGTTGTTTTCCATCGGTGTACTTTTGGTTTCATATTGACAGCAGGTTGAAGGTCACGTTAACAACATGATGGTATTTGTTCCGTGGCGCTTTGATCACATTTCAGTTGATAGATGGCATGAATTCATGCTGTGTTTCTTAGCACAAAGACACGTGCTGAGGTTTTAGCTCCACAGATTTAGAGGATGGCAACAAAGAGCCACTGGAAGCTGAACACAGGTGGAGCAGCGCGGTGGAGACAATGATGCTCGGTGACGTGCTGTGAGCTCACAATGTGTCGGTGTGTTCTAGTGTCCCAGGCGTTGCGAGAGAACACCTACCCATTCCTGGCCATGATCATGCTAAAGGACCGCAAGATGACAGTGGTGGGCAGACTGGAGGGTCTCATCCAGCCAGAGGACTTCATCAATCAGCTCACCTTCATCATGGATGCCAACCAAACATATCTGATGTCGGAGCGCATGGAACGGTACAGAGACCTTCAACTTGTCTTGGTTTGCTTTGAACAGTCCATCTACTTGTTACTGTTGTGTGCTTTAGACTGACTTTGTTAGAAAGGGGTCAGAGGTCTTTTGTTCCTTGTGATTTCGAAACTTTATTGAAATCATGAAAAATGTTATTGGAGAGAAAGAGTTTTACTGTAAACACCTTGAAAATCTGCAGTCATTTAAACGTTTTATGTCATTAACCAAACCACAACTGAATGTGAACTTTATCATGACTTTAGAATGAAAGGTTTCACTTTGTATTAAACCCTTATTACAATATAACATGTACCAAGCTATTACTTGGTATTACTACTCATTACTTGTTATTATATACAATAACACTGAGTTCTTCTCAGCTTCTGTGTGTGCTGTTTTTGGAATCACATTTTTGAGCGTGTGAAGCGCAGTGCTGCACTTTCCTCTTGAGAGTTT
>JAUESF010000047.1:3564777-3576751 GCA_032274765.1 Malacoctenus tetranemus
TGTTGCAACAAACGCTAATCGGCAGGACAAGACTGCATTCAGCCTGACCAAATCTGTGGAGCGTCATGTTACCATGGCGACTGTTCACATTTAAAAAGAAGGACAAGCGATCACTCGTGAGTGTGTTGCAAGCCAAATCGTGATGCCTTTTTTTGTTGTGCGTCACCAGTTGTTACACTCGGTGCAACGAACGCTGGTTGTCGGCTGCGCAGGACGCAGCCGCGGCTCTGTGGGGTTTTTATCCTTCAACGGAACGGATTTAAAACGTCCCTCTATTAATGGAGATCTAGCTGTGTGTAAGAGCAGTGTGCAGAGGGAATAGCAGAAGTATTCTCTTCCAGAAATCAGATATTAATGACAACAAGTTAAACAGCTTTCACTTTTCAGCACTCAGGACTCCACATTGGGTCCTCTGAGCATTTTAATGCAGCTCGTCAAAATGGTGCGGCTCTCCTTTACAGCATCATCTGTGTCTGTAATAAGGCGCCTATGTTGCTATATTTTGCTCAGAACTCATAACCACAACGTGACCACCTCGTCTAACCAAGCTCTTGTTGCTTCATTAGTCCTGGAACTGAATGTTCTATTTTATCTGGGAACAAATCAGGTTGCGGTGAATACACGCGAAGTCATGGAGTCAGACAAGGATGTGATATCAGAGCTGCGTAGCACACTGACATAGCAACAGCCTTCTGGGCTTAGTTTGATGATCCGCAGGTAAAGACTGAGATTTGTGTTTCAGTGAGGAGAGGAACCAAACCCAAGTGCTGAGGCAGCAGCAGGACGAGGCCTACCTCGCCTCCCTCCTTGCCGACCAGGAGAAGGAGCGCAAGAAGAGGGAGGAGCAAGAGCAGCGGAGGCAAGAGGAGGAGAAGGTCCGACAGAGCGCTCTCGCCGAGGAGCGGAGACGACGAGTGAGTCCCGACGAGCACAGCACCTCATGTTTGGTTTGAAAGACACAACTGCACCCTGTTGGCAAAGCGCTTCGTTTTACTGATTGTTTCTCTTGCTTTTTGTGGCCACTTCAGACACTCGAAGAGGAGAAGGAGAGGAAGTCGGAGTGTCTTCCTCCCGAGCCATCGGCAGACGATCCAGAAAGTGTCAAAATAGTGTTTAAGCTGCCCAATGATACACGAGTAGAGAGACGGTTCTTCTTTGGTCAGTCTCTGACGGTAAGTAGCACTGCCATCAAGCCAGAGCTGGATAATACCCTCAGTATGAATGTCTGGTTTCTGTATGACCCAATAAGTTACACTGAAACTGTAATGCCCCTGAGTCAATTTATGCCTGTTAACATCTTTTAGAGACTAATCCACAGCATGAGATTAAAATAGCTGCTGGTTTTGGCCACTTGCTCTTTGACCTGGTTTCTTTCCTTTCACAGGTAATATACGACTTCCTCTTCTCCTTGAAAGAAACTCCAGAGAAGTTTCAGATAGTTACAAACTTCCCTCGCCGAGTCTTGCCCTGCCTTCCGACTGAAGAGCAGCCCAACCCTCCCACGCTGCAGGAGGCGGGACTCAGCCGATCCGAGGTCCTTTTTGTTCAGGACCTTACGGACGATTAATGGATGACATACCTCTTCTACGCGGAGACACACTTTTCCTCTGACGCCCGTCTACCCACCCTTCCTTATTATTATTTTTTGTTTCATACTCTTATTTTGTTAAATGGCCATTTTGCATAAGGGATCATTGAGAGAAAATCCTAACCCAGAAAGGTTCAACCACCCTGCATCCAGTCCTTTGTTTGGTTGTGTTGACAGGGTTCCCAATAGCCTGGAAAGTCTTGAATTTTATCAAATAAATATTTCTTGAAGTCTTTCCTCGAACTCATCTTTACATCCGATGTGGACAAACTATGTTTTTAACCGTCTGTACTAGCTTCCAGTTTAACTCCCATCCTTCCTCACCAGTTATTGCTGCAGCAACAGAGTCATGTACCAAGTGAAAGGGCAGCGCAGCTTTTAGTGTCCCCACAGTAACTCCTGTCTGGCTGACGGAGGAACCGATGTACACGAGTCTGCATGGAGACGAATGGACTTTCATGACGGTGTGAATGCCTTGGCTATGTTCTTTCTGTCAGACTTGATCTTTTTGTCCTAATTCAGCACCCTTTGGCCTGGAGTGTACATGTGCCTCCTCCACGGTGACGGAAACGCACAGCACTGTTGATCCAAACAGAGGTTTGTGCTGCTGTGGCTGTTGACTCGTGTGGCGGAGCGAGCACACTGTCCACTTCATGGAGCAGGCTGGTGGATTTGGACAGAAAGGAACTTTGGGAACCCTGTTTGAAATGAGCCATGACCTGTACATAAGTTAGATATTTAAAAAAAAAAAGAACTCCCAAATTGATCTTACTTATTTTGTTTTTGACTCATCTGTGTCATAAAATGACCAAATGCAGGTTGGTTACTATGTAAAGCAGACTGCCTCAAAGCTCAAAAAAATAAACAATATTTAACAAGACACCACAGCTTTTACATGTGGCGTTATCTAGTATAGTAAGAGTCTGCCCATAGTGTGCCTGTGGTTACTCATAGATGCCTGTTTTGCCTGTAACATCCAAATGGGCTCATGTAAAGATGTAATTTTCCAACTATAAATTAAAAAATTTTAAAAACGTGGGTTTATTGCGAATGAACGACACTTGCGTGTGACGTTGTGCTGCACTGTGGCAGCTGCCTTCTGAGAAGCTCCAGTGCAACATCTGCAGGGGGGCTGGACTGGAGGCCTGGATCCACAGAGAAGATACCCACCACCACCACTCCCTTGTGGAGCTTGCAGTAACGCAAAGTAAGAGATCCACAAAACGGCATGCTGATAATCTTTTGAGCTTTTTAATTGAACTGAGTTCAAGTGGATATGAAAGATGTGTTTTGGTTAAAAAAAAAAATGGTATTTTGAAGTAGTAATTTAACTACTTGTTTAAATCACTACCCTTTGAAGGTAAAGTGTGTTCTTTTTTCTAACACTGTTCTTGAGCAGGAGATGGTGGTTGCGAGTCAGTGAGATCGCTGCTGTCTTTTGGTTGTTTTTCTTTTAAAAAGTTGACAAATACTTCGATTTCGATTCACTGTCGCGTTGTTTTTGTGGTTGCACTGAGGACAGAGCAGACACCAGATTCAGCAGACAGAGTGGGGCGAACTGGTCGGCTCTCTCACTTCAGTATTGATCTCTAACTCCAACTGATTAATGCAATCAAAGTTTGCGTGCCAGAGTCAGATGAGATGAGTGTGATATTGGTATACATCATACATTTATTAGTGAACAACCCTCTCAAATCAGCCACAACAATTAAAAAAAAATATGATTGCACTACTTGGTAAAGCATAACTAGCAACTTTCATTTAAAAAAAGTACAAATCTTAAAAATTTCAAACAGTATACAGATGTATATATAATACACTAACTAGTTATGTTAAATGCTACAAACAATATGATTCCAATGGAATGAAAAATTATAACATTAATAAGAACCATTTCCTATATATAATATATATTAGTTGTTTTCTTCCCCCCGCCCGCCCCGCCCAATACAAACATGGAAAAAATGAGGTAACTGTAAATGTGCAAGTACCAAAGCAAAATATCTGCCTAACACAGAACACATGCCCCTGGCTCTGTTGGTGGGTGGGTAGTCTGGTGTTCAGGCGAGGACCCCTAGAGGCCAAGGAGAGTAAGAACAGTAAACCACTATCCCACCACAGCAAAAAAAAACAAAAGAAAAAAAAGGAAAAACAAAATCATTGGTAAACAATAAATGGCATCTACGGAGCAATCAATCACAAATCCTAAATAAATTTTAGCTGCTTATTGGAACACTTTTTTTTGCACCACACAAGCTGTGAGATTATTCAATAACTCTTAACAGAAAGACTACAAGACTCTATTCTCAGTTGTCATTAAAAGTTACCTCATTGCCTAGGCCTTAATGGGAGGTTCTCTTTTATTTTAATAGGGTAGCTGGATATTGTCAATTAAATAGTTACTCCAACAGAATAGTGCTAACATTAACATGAATTAAGGTATCTATATGTGAACAATACATTTTAAGATATTGATACACTGAGAGCAAGAGCCTGTTAGGCAGGTACAGTACTACACTGAAATAAGTATGACAACACTTTTATTCTTTTTTTTTTTTCTTTTTTCTTTTAAATCCCTTAAACTATATTGATCTTCACTGACATTGTTCAGGGGTATTGGTATAACATGCTTTAAGAATACATGGGATCCATGACAAACTATTGCATTCACGCAAGTGAGTTTTCATACCTAAAAGCAGAACATCTAGCACCTTTTCACTATGGCTTTTGATAAACTACAGTAGTTTCAGAGCATGTAATCTTCAGTCGTTAGGGCAATAACAGTTAACACAATGTATGTAAGAATTTCTGGACTCAAGACCAGGGTGTGTTGTTTTTTTTTTTGTTGTTATCCTTTCTTTTCTATAAAATGAAGTTAGCGCAATAAAATCTTGTAGTCATTCAGTTCTATTACAAATGTGTGCAGTACAATGCATGGCAGTTATCAGCTGAGCGTTAAGATCCAAACCCCCAGAACCCAAAGCCAACTAGAGCTAAAAATCAGTTGGGATCTGGTTGACAAGCATGCATATTGTGCACCGTTAAATAGGTCCCAGTCGGATTTTGAGATATCCTCCACTATAACACGTTTTGTTTTAACTCGTGGATTTTTTTCTTCTTTTTTTTTCTCAAAGTCATGCAAAACACCTCTGAAGTAGTTTTGGGAGTGAATTAGGTAGGATAGTGTGCACCGTGGCACATTTAGAAAAGGGATCACAACCGCTATGTCTGAACATATGGTCTCAGTACAAGAACAGAAGTCAAACAAGTTTGAGTAATACACTTGTAATGAGTTGCAGTGTACATTGCCTCTTTTCAGTGAATAATATCAACATATTAACTGATCTTTTTTTTCTTCTCGCATGCCTGTCTTTAAATGATGTAATATCTACTATTTCAGACAAAACATAGTATATTTGATTACATTAAATTATTTCTGGTCTAAGGAAAACAACCAAACTAAATTCAGATATACCCTTTTACATGGCATCCCTTCCATTCAAAATGGACTGTTTCTCCTTTATTTTTATATACTGAGAGGCCCTGAGTGATTTTTTTTTTAAACTTACAATATATGCCAGCGAATAGATATGTACACATAGGTTAATTCTCAAAGCTGTGGGTTTAACTCATTAAATGGCTTCTTTTTTTCTCTAGAAGGTGGCACACATCAAAGACTCACATTCACTTAAGAAAGTAAAGTAAAGAAAAAGGCAAGATCCCTTTACATGTAAAAGCAAAGGTTACGACTGCCTGTTAGTGCTTACTGGGGCAGTTAAGAGACAAGAGTGAATCTAAAGCAACAAAAAGGAAGAAAAAAATCTTCTGTTTCTCTTTTCCCTCCCACCCCTTTGTTTCTCTTTTTTTTTAAGTGTAACACAAGCAGGGAGCTCGAAGTCTAACAGTGTTTCTACACTACTCAACACTCCAGCTCGGTCATGTAAAGCCTGTTCTTGTCACTGTGGGAGGAAACAGACAGCTGGCGTGACGCGGAGTGTCACCAGTGACTTCTACGAGGGTTTTCAACATTCTTCTGTCTTCAAACGTTTTATCTAAAAGCATTCACACTGAAGCTATACATACAGTTTCTCTTTTACAACACCATCACCATGGCCTAAGACAATGACCTGACCAAGTCACCAGATTATAACACATACCTTACTCAAACAAAGTTAGTGCTCCGACTGTTTCCTTCAATGTATTTTCTCTAAAAGATCAAACCAAATAAATAAACCTTGAAAAAAAAGCGATAGAGAGAGAGAGAAAAAACAGCATACTTTTAAAACAAGTGGAAATGACAAAGTATTTTCAGGATTAGTAATAGGTTTGTGCTTGTCAAGGTCATAAAAAGGCAGATCTGAAATCTTCAACAGTAGGCTATATCTGTATATTGGATTTGGCTCATAAACAAGGAAATAAAAAGCCCAGTCTTCCTAAAAGGGGAAGAAAATGTTCATTTGAAACTCACCACTCACTGCACATATTGCTTTCTGCACAGGCCTCCAAAGCTCTATGGCATCAGCATAGCCTTCGGACGAGGACTCCCGCTCTCAAACACAGTCAGGGTGTAACCACATGCTAGTCTCCCCTCATGGCGCTCTCTGAATAAGCAAGCAGTTCTTTTAGTATGCTTCATTGTCGCTTCTTTTGCTCTTTTAAAATTTTGATAATTTTGGTGGCAATGCTTGATTAAAATATTGCTAGTCTGAATCAAGAGTTCATGCAAATCCTAGCATGCTGCCCTGTATCCAGTGGTTACACAATGCATTGGCTCTGTGGACAGGACAAACACACACACACACGCACGCACACACGCACGCACACTCTCGCACGCATACACACTTGCCAGAGGAACAATGCTGACGTGGAGGGTGGATGTAGCACTTGTGCAGTTATGCCAGATGACCTCAAAAAGACGCAGTCCATTAATCCACGACTGCCTTTGTTTTCTCTTTTTTTTTGTACAGATCTATGGATGATCTGAGGGTGGGCGACGCCCCGCCGTGGCGTGTCCCACTGCTCGCAGTCCGTAACCTCAGGCTTGAACAGAATCGGCATTTCACCACAGCAAGTCACACTTTCACAATAGCATTGGCAAAGTCTAAAACAAATAAGAGGTGGAACTGTTAAAAAGGATACATTATTGCAGAACATACATTATTAACAAGTCACTTTGCCCAACACCTACACAAACATGCATCTATGATGGTCGCCTCCAAACACAGACACCCATGTTGAAGCACTCCTATTATTTTTCTGCTAATTGCACAAGGTGTCCAGCCTATCATCCTCCAGGCTCCCTCCTGACCCATCTCTCTTCCAATGCAGGACTCCCGCTTTTCATGAACACTGCAACCAAATCCACTAATTAGAAAAAATGAAACCCTGTAAACAAAAGCAGCAAATAATGCATTGTAGGGAGGAAAATCTTTGGAATCTGCAACAAGGGGGCAGAGAAAGAACTGGCTGGCGATCCCAGAACTCTGGCTATAGGCTGCAGTAGGCAGTGGGTTTCATGAGACTCGGACAATGAAGCACAGCAGAGGTACAACAGGCTCCAGAGACGATCCTGGATTGCTTATTATTTAGGGAGGGGCGGGAGTGGTGGGTTGGTAAGCTATATTCACTGGAGGACGCAGGTTAGGTGGCAGGGGTCCCCAGCTCTCGGACAAGACTCTGGTTGTGTGCAGCTTTCCAGTTCAGCACTCAGAGAAAGTTCTCACTCCACCTCCCGGTGTATGTCCGAGGCGTCGGCTCGGCAGATAGGACAAGTGCGATTGGTCTGGAAAGTCAAGTGGAAACGACACTGAGCAGAAAGGCACCACGACATTCGGAGAACATGTAGAAAGTACAATCAGATCGTCAGAAAAAGCAAAGCGGCAACTCACCTTTAACCATTTATCCACACATTTTGCATGGAACTCGTGGTTACAAGGTAATACCCGAAGTAGCTGCCTACACTCAAAGTCACTAAAGCACACAACACACCTGAGAGGAAGAGAAGAGCACATTACAAGGAGGTCATTCATCTGCCTTCTCACAATCTGACTGCTACAAACAAAAGCAGAAATCAATAACTTAGTAACAACAATAACTTTGTGTGTTTGCTCTTCTGGTTTCTGAAAACTCTGTAGTTTTCTGAAAGTCATCTCAAGGTTAAAGACTTTTGTGAAAGAGATTCACAAGTTAGACTGGATTAAAAGTAGGAAGCTTCGTGCTGGTGAAAGTGAACATCACTGTTGTTAAACGATCATTAACATGTTGGCCTCTATAAATAGTAACAGGTGGGCATTTGACAAGAAAGTGCGAGTGTCACTGCTTTTTCTGGATCATCCAACTTTAGCAACACTTTGGAAAACAAAGAAAGCGTTTCATAAACTTTGTGTTCAGGCTGCAAAAAGAGGTCAATGGTGTGAGCACAATAAAGGAGGAGGAAACGAAGCTTACAGCGTCTGTTCAGATAGATGATTCTCTGAGTTGAATCTGTAGGACGGAAGTTGTTCTATATCTGCTTTTGTGAGTCCACGTGGTTTCGCTTCACCCAACCTCTCTGCCAGATTCAATAATGCCTAAAAGCCAAAGAAAGAGAGAAGTAAATACTGAGGCTCTGAGTCTGTTGGAACAAACCAAACAGATTCTCCAACATCAGAACAATTCTGTGAAAGTGTTCAGGTCTTCAGCAACATACAATGACAGCTTTGTTAAATGACACCATTCAATGTAAACTGAAGATTAACTAAAAACCAGCTCCACCTCTTTAGAGTTAAAATATAGCCAACCAGGAGGAATCATTATGTAGCCTCAATCCTTGTTCTACCATTCAACAAATGTACTAACTTCATAGTTCTCCATCTCCACATCATCCACATCCAGGTCTAGACTGATGGCTGGACCCACTGCTGTAGGAGGCACAGGAAGCATTGACCTAAACAGAGAAGAAGAGCGATGTGAGTGAGTGAACACAGGAACCTCACTCTGACGGTAAGCAGCACATCCTGTGCAAACACAAGCAGCTCATTCGCAACGAGGAAAGGTGACATTAACTTTAAACTGGGAGCGTAAGCGTGACGGACAGCTCGTTTGTATCTGTATGAACTTCGTGAACAGGGTCCGTCTGTGGCAGGTACTCACAGGAAGTAAGGGAGGAAGCCTGGGTAATAGGATGGAGGGGGAGGAGGAGGGGGGAGAGGCTGCTGCAGCCGGTATCTCTGTCCGTTCACTCGCCGGGGCAGCATGTGGGGATATGGCTGCAAAACACAGATCACAGGAACTTAGGTGAAGCAAGAAGTCACATGTTTGTGTTTCACGTCGGGTGATGTATGTCTGAGCTGCCACTGAGGCTGATGGCACGAAGACCAATGAAAGGAATAAATCCCACCTCAGTTAAAGTTCACTGTTATGAGATAACTAAACCTCCTTTAATCAGTCGCTGTTGTTTTAGCTTTTTAATGTTTAGTTCATTGTTGTTTTCTTTCACTTTTCACTTTTTCCTCGGCCGATCGTTCAGTTTATGAGCATAAACCACTCAGCTTCTGTCTGAAAAGGTTCGTCCTTTATTGTGCGCTAAAAGCTTTTTCATTTTATGAATAAATCCCTTCTTTCTTTCTTCTACCAGAATAAAATTTGATTTTAAATGTCAAAACAAAAAAAGGAAGAGAAATAATCTCATGAAAAATACATTCATGCAATAAGTGCGAAGCACTGTGAGACCTTGAATAATAAAATACGTAAATGCCCAACAGATAACAATTTTTACCATGAAAATTGCTTTGAATCAAATTCAATCACAAAGCCATTACCCCTCAGGTCAAATGCACGTTTTTTGTAGGAAAGGATTGGTTCCCCACTGACTGCCTGAGTGCCTTTGAGCATGTTATCTAGACCCTACAGCATGACACTGCAAGAGACTTGATACCTCCCGCCTCATTGAAAGGAGTGAGAAGAAGTTGATGCAATTAAAGAAAAAAGTGAGTGCACTGTCACTTTCCCTGGGAAGTACAGCTCTGCAGGCGTGTGATGGGCTCCCTTACCACTCCAAAGGGAAGCTCCTGATGCAGAGGCTCTTGAGGAAGATATTGTAGGGGTAGAGAAGGAGGCAGCGCTGGTGGGTGATGAGAGGGAGGGTAGGAGAAGGTCCCTAAAGGGTGCTGGTCCCCTCTTAGGTCAACTTCATTCTCTACCCTCTGTAGAGGCTGAGAGAGGACAGAAGGGTTAAAGTCCCACGTAGTAAAGGTGGGCAGCCTCACACACCAGGTGCTTCCTCCTTGTCCGAGGCAAACAGAAACACTACTCACCATGCGTGGGTGCTGAGGCTGTAAAGGGACAAACTGGCTCAAAGGTGTAAGGTGCGGCGGCTGGTGGGGGGGCACAGATGGGGTCGGGTGCAGTACAAAATGTTCACTGGAGATCAGGGGTGGAAAGGTTTGATAAGACACCGGTATATGCTGCATGGTACATGCCTGTATGAGCTGCGGAGAAACAGACAGACAAAAAGAAGAGCACAGATTTAGCCTGCATCGGACCACAGCACACACACACACTGCATGTATCACACTGAAGCAGCTACAATGAAAGCATGTAGTGAACAGAAGTGATGCATCGAATAAAACCACACCACTGACAGTACTGTCACAACACCAGTTTGAATAAAGAAACAACTCTTCCTGCAAAAGCAAATACTCAAGTGTCATCTTTCCCCCTGGACACTAAAAACCAAACACATAAAACAATATTTGCATGTGTTGCCTAACTGCTTGTAATGACTGAGCTGGCATGAGGGCTACATTACAAAATCAAGCAGCTTGGTCGTTAGTCATGGACAGTGACAGATTGCATGGCTCGTATGGTGTGCTACATGAATGCCACTGACATTTGGGCTCTTCCTTTTCAAACTCACAGGAGGAGGAAGGCAGCAGAGCAGAGAGAGCTGTCCGCTGAACATTACCGAGCATGCTGGGAGCTGCTGAGTGTTGCACCCTGGAAGGGGCTGCCCGGTGTGGATGGGAAATCCATGGGTCGTCACCGTCGTAACAGTGTAAGATATTGGAACTGATCCCTGGTGCATCTTTCAGGAGAACAGGTGGGAGGTGGGAAAGTAAGTTATTTCACAACAAGCACCCAGTCAAAACACACGTGCACCGGACTTCCTGTATCGTGCTACATTTGCAAATTCTTGGATAGCATTTTCAGTCGGGCGCATGACATGAATTCCTTGCCGGCGTTGTCGCACCTGGTCGTGTAGATCCACCATGATGGGGCTCTGCTGGGGCAGATGTGCAGCAGGGTGAAGCATGCGTGGTGGTGTGCTGGTGTGGCTGTACTGTCTGGACTCATCTAAAGGAACCTGTTGGTGATGCTGTGAGAAAAGCAGGTGATGGAAGTTCTCATCCTGGACCGAGGAAGTGTGCAGCACAGGTCTGTCTCTTCTCCCCCACTGGCGTCTCACTGGTGGGCTGCAGGCGCATGTGAAACATCACCATTATTACACACTGATTCAAGCATCAGTTTGTTCATATTCACCATGATTTGGACAAGGTATATGATGGGCAGATAATGGTGCATTATGTCTTTTTCAGAGGTGTTAATGTTGTATGAGTCACAAAAAAATTTGGTTCGAAGAACTGGTCCCCAACTTTGGATCTGACTGTTCAGGACACAGAGACACTGTGGGATGATTGAGGCTATTTTCTGGTCCAAGATGATCAAAATCATATTTGCACCTTTCGAAAAAAACCAAATAAGGACACGTTCTTGAATCTACTTTAGAAAAAAAAAGAAGCCCAAAACAAAACGGTTCTACCTTCTCCTGAGATGCACTGGGGCGTTGCAGGGCTCTCCAAGGAACCTCCTCGGGTTTAAGGGGGCTGTTGGTGGCAGCCTATTTACTGCTATTTCCCATGGTCGCATTGGTGACGTCGTGCAGACGAGTCACACCCCGGGAAAGGAATCCGTACGGTGGAGGCACTTGTATGTGGCCTCTGATTGTCTTAAACCCTGCAGGTGAAAACACCAAATCAACAAATTAATGATCTCGAGTACAAAGTAATTACATTTTGATCTTTAATCATGATAGAAAGTGCTGAGGAAAAAGCAAATCACATTAACTTTTGTTAGTCTCTTTCCAACAGGGATACAACTGACATTATTTAAGATCTGTGCAGCATCAATAACTTTATTAGATTACACTTAAAGCTCTAATACACCACAGGTCTACTTGGATTAGATATGATGCCAAACTACAAAAGTACACAATCATATGCTGTAAATGTGAACGTCTTGCAGCCGTCTGAGTCGTCAGAAAAACACAGAGCAAATCTTCTCACTCAACTGTGTTGTAGAAAAAATATGCACCAAACTTTTCTTTTTCTGAGCGTTGTTTGTTTTTTT
>JAUESF010000047.1:3586884-3600763 GCA_032274765.1 Malacoctenus tetranemus
TGTGTGTGTGTGTGTGTGTGTGTGTGTGTGTGTGTGTGTGTGTGTGTGTGTGTGTGTGTGTGTGTGTGTGTATTTTTGTACATTAGATTACAGGTGTACCTTTTGTCTTTCACCAGGGAACGCCTGTAATCACAGTGACAGCTTTTGATCAGGACACAGGAATCATGGATGATATTATCTATAGCATTGAAGGTGGGCAACAACTGGAGCCTCAATTCACCACAATCTGTTGTTTTGTTTTGGTTTTTGTTTCTGTGAGGGAAAAAAACAACTTGTTGTCTTTTTGCTCTGTTTGCCAGATACCACAGAAGCAGGCCTGTTTGCGATCTCATCAACTGATGGGACCATTTCTGTGAGCTCAGTCTTTAACAGAGAAGTTGTTGGTGATACTGTAACTCTCACAGTCAAGGTAATAAAAAACCCAAAACGTATCTTGTTTATTTATTTTTTTGTTTATTTATTTATTTATTTAGGCATTTCTGACTCCTGCTTCAAAGACAGTTTTCGTATTTTTAACATGACTACATGTAATGCATTTTGATGAAAATGGCTGTTTGCAATTTTTTATTTTTTTAATTTTAAAAAAAAAAGGTTTTTAGATTTAGATTTAGATTACATTCATGTTGTTGGATCACATTTGGAAAGATCACTATGGGAAATTAATATATCTCAGGAACATTCATGAAAATGTTCAAACAGAAGTCGGAAAGCAAGAGAGTTTATAAATCATTGACACACATATTGAACTTACATAAAGTTACAAGCTTTGGTTTGCCCTCTTTCTTTTATCACCTGATTACAACTTTCTTTACATGTCAATAACTCATACTTTGCTCACTTTCACCTTATCTTGTAGGCGAGAGAATCAAGACCGAACATCCATGGGGTCGAGGCCAGCACCACTACAAGTGTGCACATCACCATAGATGATGTGAATGACGAAGTCCCAAAGTTTTACAGATGTGGCGATTTGGGTGACGCGGCCACGTGTGTGGAGGCAACCGAGTTCACGGGCGAGGTCGTGGAGAACCAGTTTGGCTCTGTTCCCATCAACATGATGGTCAGGGACATGGACAAGGTGAGAAACGGCAGACCTTTGTGACCAGGACAGTTTGTGCTTGTGAGGTGTCCGATGTTAGTAGCAGCACTAATGGTGCCGAATCTCGTCTGTGGGGGCCCGCGTGAAGAATCCGTCCACCGAGCTGACTGTGGAGGGTGAAGGAAAGGACACGTTTTCTGTGACGCAGTTGTCAGACAACATCGTTCAGCTCGTCATCAGGGACTCCCAGCAACTGGATTATGAAGAACGACAGCAGATGGTTTTTCAGGTACGGACAAGGAAACAAGCGATTCGGCTGCGAGGAAATTATTGTTTTGCTTCAATCTCCACTCATTCAATGTGTTTTCTGCCCCCTTGTTGTTTTGTAGGTGATCGCCAAGGATATGGAAAAACCCACTTTCCTCTCTACAGCGACAGTGACGATAAGCATAGTGGATGCCAATGACAACAGTCCCATTTTCCTTAACGACACATACGAGTTCACTGTGGCTGAGCACTCCCCTGTTGGCACCGCAGTATCCACGATAACTGTGAGTCATCAATAGTGTCGATTTCTGACCAAATTATGGAATTTATTCAACAGTCTGTAAAAAATCCTAAAACCAGCACGATATTTTTGTTTGTTTGTTTAGGCAACTGACCCAGACACAATGGACCAAGGCAAGCTGGAGTACAGACTCCTACCAGAGAGCATGTATGGGTCACCTGACGGCAGTCTGCCTTTCTGCTCTCGCTCTGCCAAAGCCCAACTCAACCTGCGCCTGTATCTCTCTCTCCCAGACTCCCCATTTTTGATGTGGAGCCACTTACAGGCAAGATCTTCGTGAAAAGCGAGTCTCTTCTGGACAGAGAGGTCAAATCTGTGCACTCGATGACTCTGCAGGCCAGAGACACAGCGGGGCAGGTCGGCACCACGGTGGTGGAGGTCACCCTGGCTGACATCAATGACAAGAGGCCGGTCATGAACAGAGACTCTTACCTGGAGTATGTGAGAGAGGGCCAAGAGTTCACAGTGAAAATCGAGGTAAGAGTGAGCAGCGAGCTCTTGGTTCGCACACTCCAGGTGTTTTGTATTTAACAGGACTTTTTGACTGCTCTGATACTTTGTGCTGATAATGTAATTTTTTTGCCTTTCTAAATTCTTTTATATTAAATTGGAAGAGTCAGATAATGACACACAGGAACACAATCAACAAAGAGGGTATTTCTTGATTAATTGTTCAAGTTAAGGAGCAAGATTACTCCTGCTGCAACACTGATGTTTCTCATCATTCTGCCTCGGACAGGCGATCGATTCAGACGAACCTGGCACAGCAAACAGCAGAATCACTTACGCCATCGCGCCAGGCAGCCACAAGCTGAATTTCACCATCGACGCCGCAACAGGAGTGTTAAGAAACAGCGGCGAGCTGGATCGCGAGGCCCTGGACCCGGCACTTGACGGGAGGATTCAGCTCAACGTGACAGCCACTGACGGTGGAACACCGCCACTGTCCACCTTTGTCTTAGTGACAGTCAACGTCGACGTGAGTCTCCTTCCAAATGTTTCTGTGTTGTAATACATGAGGCCTCATGTCAGTGACATCAGTGTTTTCTGTGGTGCATCACAGGACGTCAATGACAACGCGCCCCAATTCAAGGCCCCTTCTTACAGTTTTTCGGTCAAAGAAGGAACTAAAGGTAAGTTACTCACTTGATGAAGCATTTAATTGTTATTAGCAAACGTGGCTCATAGGTAAAGATGTCCGTTTTCATTCCGTTAGGTGCAAACGTGGGTGCTGTCTTCGCCGAGGACTTAGACCAAACCACAAACTTCAACCGCATTTCCTTCAGCATCTCCTCTGGAAGCTTCGGGAGCTTCATCATCCGAACCACGGACGACGAGGTGGGCTACAGAGGGGACATCACCGTGGACCCCGACGTCGAGCTGGACTATGAGAGCGAACGCAAGAGCTTCACGCTGGTGGTCCGGGCGACAGATCTGGAGCAGAAGCACGCGGACGTGACGGTGGAGGTGGCGGTGCTGGACGTGAACGACGAGAGGCCTGAATTCGTGCCGTCCAAGGCGGTGGGGGTGAAGGAGAACACCACCATCAGCGAGGCTGTGGGGAGATTCACGGCCATCGACAGGGACGGGAACCATTCGCTGGTCTTCCAGCTGGAATCGGTCAGCTGCAGATGCAACAACACCATGGTGGCCTGTGGCTGGTTCACCCTCGACCCGACGGGGGAGGTCCGGGTCAACCCGGAGCACACCATCGATTATGAACGGTGTGATCAGGCGCTGGTCACCGCTCAGGTGGTAGACCAGTACACAGAGCAGGGAGAGAGCAACAGCGCCTCACCTGGTCAGTGGATGATCAAAAAACAAACGCTCTGAAACGGTTGAGTTGAGATGAAAAATGAGACGATTCATTGTCTTCGATTCATTTTCCAGGAGAAATGGTGATCAACATTGAAGACATCAACGACAACGCCCCCGAATTCATCTTCTCAAATTCCGTCTTTGGTGAGTTCCTGTCGGAGAACACGAGTTGACTTTATGTTGCTGCATCGTACCTGAATCATCGGAGATCATGTTTCCAGTTGCGTCTGTCTGTCTGCTTGTCTGTGTGATGGAGCTGTCTGTCTAATGTCCGCTTGTCTTCTTGTCTTTCAGTCGTGGTGTCAGAAAGTGCCAACAAAGGCACATCAGTCGCCAAAGTCACCGTGAGTGCGAATTAAAAAGTGTCTTCAGCCTGTTGTGGAATAAACGTGACGCCGCGTCTCGACGCTCTCTCTGATCTTGTCTCATTGCTCTCAGGCGGTGGATCTCGACTCAGCCGTCAACAGGCAGATCGAGTTCAAAGTGACGGCAGTTCAATTTCAACACTTGAATAATGAAATCTCCCCCATGAGGCTGGTGTTTGAGGCCATCACCATACAGCAGGCGAACGCATACGAGGGGACTATTCAGTGAGTGCCCTGCAGCTCACAGCTCACAGTGACTGAGTGGGCCTCCTCTTTGGAGCTGGTGTGCAGCCCTTTTTCTCCTTGCCTTCATCTCTGACGTTCTTAACTTGCCACAGAACTACAGAGGGACTTGACTTGAAGCTGCAAGGGAAGTACTTGGTCACGGTCACTGCAACCGACAGTGGTGGACTTTCGTCAAGCGCCACAGTGGACGTGAGTGTGAACAGCTGCGGATGGATTCGATCTGTCAGTGACAAAAAGGGCGACGTTTGAACTCCAGCCCCTTACTGACGTTCGTGTTTTGTTTTTGTTACAGATTTTCACCATCGATGAATCCTACAGAGTTGAACTTGAATTTTCCGGTTCTGAAATCGAAGTTGGGCAGAGGATGACTGAGATTAAAAGGTGTGTTTTAAATGTACTTCTTGTTTTTCTTGTTGCTGTGCCATTTACTCTCACGTCGTCTGTATTTTCTTTAACCCCTCAAACACCCTGTTCATCCATTTTGCAGAGTGAATTACGGGCAACTGAACTGACTAAAATGTTATTGTGTAAAAAAGGTTCAACACAGTTAAATCTGTAAACTGGACTTTTGCAGGACTCTCATGGAGGCCACAAAGGCCTCTGTTGAAGTTTTTGAAATCAGAGCGGGAGCTGACGAAGCAGCCAGGCAAGTTCCCTTTTCTCATTCGACCTGAATATACCGACTGTCCCGTGGAGACTTTTTGCCGCTCTTGAACTCGCGACAATCATCGTCTGCTCGATTCTGTACACATCTTTGCCCACTAGATGGTGCCAATGCACCCATAAGCGAGAACAAATTGTTGAGGAAGAATGTGACTTTTAACGGCAGTGGCGAAAAGCGGAAACGTGGATGATTTGACGAGATTTAAAACGCCGGTATAAAGTGGCTCATTCGTTTGGAGGTTGTAGGTGTGAACTTGTGTTCCTTTTCCAGGGCAGCAAAAACCACGGTGCTTGTGGCATACTTCATTTACTACAACGGGACGGCTCTCAACTCCGACGAGGTGGAGGCGAAGCTTTCCAGTCCTGAATATTATCCTCACCTGGCACAGCTCGGCCTCGAATACATTGTGAGTGCTACTTTTGCCAAGGACAATGTTTTCTGTGCTGATTCTACACCCTCTTATTGTGAAAATAAGTCAGCACCTTGTCTTTCAATATTTGGCCACAAAACCATTCGTTGTGAGAATTAATATGCCCCCAATACAGTCGGTCCAGGGTCCTCCTAGTGTGATGCAAGAGTGCTAATGCTGGTAGTCACAGTGCGAGTGCCTCCAGTGGGTTTGTGCTGACGGCGCTCCTCTTCCTCCGGCTGCAGGGACAGTCGACTGCAGAAGAACCTGAGGTGGACATTGTGCAGTACGTCCTGGTGGGAATGGTGGCCGGGCTCATCATCGTCCTGGCCGCCCTCACCACGTCGCTGCTCTGCACTCGCAGGAAGTAAGACCACAATTAGTGCGATTCCCCTTCGACCCCTGTGGGGCCACTCGTCTTATTATCTGTGCTGCCGTTTATCTGCAAGTGTGCTTTTAATGGCGCCTAACTTGTTGACAAATCAGTTGTTTTTTTATGTTGCAGCTTCAGGAGGAGGCTGAGAGCTGCTAAAGCCATGAACTCCGCCTCCATGGTGACATCTGACAACCAGAAAAGTGGTCCTGTTGTACCTGGAACCAACAAGTACACCAGAGAAGGGTAGGAACTCAGCGCCATGAAAACAACGTCTTGACTACACCGACAAAACTTCAAGCTTTCCTCTGCATTGATTTTTCTTTTTCCAAGAACATTTATTGTTACAGAAAGGATTGCTGGACTGTTTTTTAATCATTGGTTTATGAAACAAATATGTAAAGGTACTTTTTAAAGTAGATTTTCTGAGAAATTTTTTGTTGTGCAATTTCAGCATTGTACCAATTGATGTACTTGAACACAAATTTGTTTTCCACCTCTGTTTTACAACTTGATTGTTTTCCATTTTCCTGTGACAGAGCTAACCCGGTGCTCAACGTCATGATCGATACGACAATCGCGCTGGACATGGACGAAGAGAGCTCCGACGTGGACAAAGTCAGGTAAGGCCAACTGTGGCGTGGCTAACCGCGTGCCCGCAAAAAAGCACGTCGCGATTGAGGGTTGGCAACATTCATGCGAATCAAAAACTGACTGCAGACGAATTCACCTCGTTCCTCTTCACCTTTCCACCACACTAGTCTCAATTCCCTGGACTACAGCGACAGCACGGCTCTTCCTGAGAAGGGCCTCAAGACCAACATGGTGAGGGACATCTTCTGAGCCGTAGCTGCACTCTGTCAGCATTTGGAAAATGGCCTAAATTGCAAACTTTCTACTTTTATATCAGCTGATGATCGAAGAGGAGGAGGAGGACAGTCGCAGCGGACCCCCAGAGTACATCGAGCCGCTTGGGGAAGCACTGGCCCAGCGGGGCCCGATGAAAACGAAGGACAAATCCCTCGGAGGTGTCACCAACCCTGTATTCGACACCACAGATCTGTAATGAAAAGTCAGATCGGGCTGACATATGCCTCCCAAAATAAACACATGGAGCCTGTCTACAAGCAGCTATTAGTTGTGAGGGATGGGTCACAAAAAGCACAGGATTCAAGTCTTTCAAAGAGGTGAAATATTTGATTGAAATGTTTATTTCAAGAAGGTAAGGAAGTAGAACTACACGCAGAAAAACCAAAAACAGGAGTTGTTCCTCCGAATGAAGGTGTAGTAATAAAACAGACTGTAATGTGTGGCTCCTAAATGCAGATCTATTTTGTCCAAATATTCTCACTCTGGTTGGTAAAAGTACAGCAGCATCGACCAAACAGTTTCACACCCTGTTGCCTTGAAGCTGTTAGCCCACAAGCTCAAAACCATGTCAATAAAAGCAGAACTGTCATCAAACACATCATGTAATTTGCAAAAGCAACACGCTTTCTTCAGCTTCGTGTGGAGACTGTTTTAATCCGGACAATGGAAAATTGAAAAGGATGCACAAGAGAATCACTTTATTTTTGTTGATGTGTTCACCAACAGTTTGAAAAACTGTTTGGTTCACTTTGAAGCTAATCTTGTCAGTGTAAGTCAACGGAGATTGGTAAATTTTGCTGCAGTGCACACAACCTGAAAGAAAATGGGAAAGAGCAAAATACAACAATGTGGCCTGATGTCCCCTGTATGAATGAACTTCCTATTTATGACAAATTTGTGTGTCTTTTTACGTGGATGTGTTTGCTGGAATAAAACGTCATGCAGAGTGACCTTGCATCTTGCTGAAGATGCGTTTACTGACAACTAAATGAATGTATCACAAGTGCAATCTGTGAATAAAATCAGCCTCTTCTAATGCCGATTTCATTTCACTTCTATGGAGGTCAACGCATGAACACCAACACCACCGACACTCCAAAAACACCTGAATGAAAACACACGTGAAATCTTTTTCCATCACGTAATTTACAGCGGAGTCACTTGTCATGGCGTGAAAAATACAAGAAGTAGGAATGGATTAAAAATACCCTGATTTCAGGAGTCAATTCTTTTTTGTCAAAAGATGATTGTGCGCATCGTCAGTACGTTTTTACACTTTTCACAATACAAACAAGTCAAAACACTTGAGCTGAATCTAAAAGCAGAATATAAGACACACAAAAAACCAGCATAAATGGTCAGCACTTCTCTTTTAACTCTTGATCGTCATGCTCATCCAAATGGTGGAGCAAATGAGTCACTGCGAAACTTTGTAAAACATTATGCAGCCTTATTGAACCAACTTTCCCAATTATATTTCATTTCATTCTATTTTATTCTTATTCTTTTCTAGCTGTAATAAAATAATTCTTGATGTTGCTTTGTTTTTATTTTAATATTCTAATTGAAATACTTCTTAATGTTATTTAGCTTATATTAATATTTTATTCTTTTATTCTTTTAAAATACCTTTGATACTGTTTTTTTGTTTTATTCTGTAGCACTACAATATTATATCAATGTCTTTTTAATGAATCAAAAAAAGAAAAAATGAAGTAAACAAAGAAAGATAAAAGAGAAACAATTTTTGTCTGGAAAAAAATGGAGATAAAATATGTGGAATTCTTTTTGTGAACATTAAAGGGTCAGTTTGTGTGTAATTCTGTAGAACTCAGCTGTAAAATTTAAAAAAAAAAAGAATTTACTTTTAAACTAAATTAGAATTTAAAAGTACATCTATTTCAATCAGTAAACTTACATTGATCTGTTTTTTGTTTTTATTTTATAGTTACTCATAATTTGCTCTACAAAATGGATGAGCAGTTTAAAAGGTTAAAACCATCTTGAGCCAACACTGAGAGTCAAGCTAAAAGCTCACACGTTCCACCCAACGAAAGCTAAAATCACCGTCACATCGTATCAACAGGCCACCGATGGGTCATAAATCAACAATCATCAGTCTACTATCGTCTGTCCCAGTCGCAGAGCTTGTTGGCAACCTGGAGAAAGAGAGCTGGTTGCCATGGCTTCAAACTGTTTGAGGTGTATAAAAAAAAAGAAAGGAAAAAAAAAGCATCAATAGCTAAAAAAGAATGACTCAGTGGACGACTGAATGAAAACTGTGAGAGGAGATTGATGGAACTCATCAATCGCTTCCACAAACATGTCGTCCATTATGAAGTTAGCCAGACGTCACAGGAAATTAGTGGAAACGGTTAGAAAAGACTGGGAGCAAACAGGCAAAAGAGAACACATGGTAGTAACTGTATGGCTGTTTCTCGGTAAATAATGCTTCTCGTGTTTCATACTTTGTGCTTGCTTGTCTTGTGCGATGGGGGAGATCTGTTCCTCGCACTGTTGAGACAATGTCTTGCCTGGAGGAAGGAGTGACTGGACGTTATCACGTCCATCTCACAGCCCGGGTGATTTCCCAGCACAGATTCTCTCTGAACCCCCCCGACCTCCCCCCCCCGTCACTCGGTGGTGTGAGCTTTGGAGCAGCAGTGCGGCTGCTGCATGTTCTCCATCAGCTGGCGGAAGGGGTTCCTCCTGCGCCGGCCCACCTTCCCGTCCTGCTCCCCCCGTCTCCCCGCGCGGCCCCTCCCCGAGCCCGCCCCCCTCTGGGCCGTCTCGGGGCCGAGGGGCGTGGCGGAGGGGTTGAGCGGGGGAGGGGGCGGCAGCGCGGCCTGCAGCTTCTGCTTCTTCACCTGCTTCTCCAGGTGCTTCTGGATGGCCGAGCCCAGCACGGCCACCTCCACCACCGCGCCGTACACCTCCCACGTCATCCCCTTCTCATCCCAGCTCACCTCCTGCACCGGCTCCTCGCTCTTCTCCTCGTCCTTCTCGTCTTCGTCCTCCTCGTCCATCACCTCCCCGTCCCCCTTGCACTTCTCTTCGCCTTTCTCGCCTTTCTCCTCGTCATCCGTCAGCTCTTCCTCCTTGCTCCCCCCCTCATCCCTCCCTTCGCTCTCACCCCCGCCTTTCTCTTCTTTGTCCCCCTCACCTGTCACCTTCACTTCCTTGCACCTCTCTCCAGTCTCCTCCCCACCTTTCTCCTCTTTGTTCCCCTCACCCGTCACCTCTCCTTCTTCCTTGCACTCCTCATCCTCTTTTACACCCTTCTCCTCACCCCTGTCTTCACTTTCTTCCTCTCCTCCCCCCTTTCCTTGCTCCTGTTCAGCTACTTTCACTTTGTTCTCCTCGGTTGCTCTCTTCTTTTCAGCCGCTCCATCTTCGTCCACCTCCACCTGCTCCTTTGCGTCCTCTTCCTCCTCCACAATCCTCTCTTCGATGCTCGTGTCCTTCCTGACCTCGGGAAAAGTCGTGACGGTGGGAGTTCTCGGGGTCATCGGTGCTGTGGCCACAGACCGAAACTCCACCTGCTGACCCACCTGCATCTCGGCGTCTTTCATCTCCGTCCCCACGGAGGAGCACTTCCCGAGGGAGCTGGGGAAGCAGAAGGCCTGGTCTCCCTCGGGTGGCGTCATGGGGCTGGTGGCGGCAGACTGACACTGCACCACCTCCAGGCTCACCTGGGTGCGGATGTTGTGGCAGCCGAAGGGGGCCGGTGATTCGGGGATGTGGGGTTTGGTCTCCTCACACGCATCCTTCGTTTCTTTGACCTGTGGTTCCCCAGATTGTGACGGATGTCGGTTTGTCGACGGTTCCTCCGTTTTGCTTTGAGGCTGGTCTGTGTTTGAGGTTTCATCGGGAGCGGCACCTCCTTCTTCCTCGAGTTCCTCTATCTTCCCCACGTCTGGCTCAGTGGAACACAACGGTGTTCCCTCTTTCTCCTCCTCTTCCTCCTCATTGTTGGCATAGTGGGTCACCAAGATAGTGATGTCTTGATCCATGCTCCCCATCCTCTGCTGCTTGCTCTGCTGATTGCTATCCCCCAGAGTTCCTTGTGAATCAACTGACCCTGAAGCTGCACAGCTGATAGTGTCTGGAGATGTGAAGCCTTCAGTCGGCTCTTTTGATGCGGCAGGTTTCAAAGCTCCCGTTACTTCTGACTCAGCCTCTCCTTGGCTTCTTGTTGGCGGAGAGCTTTCCTTTTGGACTTTCTCCCCGTCTCTCCCGACTCTCTCCCCCCCGGACGCCGCCTCTCTGCCGGTGAGCTCGGGGAAAGCCGTGGCGGACGGCGTTTTGGGGGTCATGGGGAAGGGCGAGGTGGCAACGGAGCAGTACTCCACCTGTCTGGACGCCTGCAGCTCCGCGTCTTTCGTCTCGGCACCCACGGCGCCTGATTTCCCAAAAGAAGTGGGGAAAAAGAATGAATGGCCGCCTTCGGGGGGAGTCATGGGGCTAGTGGCTACCGAGCAGCAGTGGACCACCTCCAGGCTCACTTGTGTGCGCATGTGCTGCTGCCCAGAGGGGGCCGGCGAGCGCGGATCGCAGGGGTCAGGAGTCGACGGCACAGGCACCAAGATTTTCTCTGCGCTTTTTTCTTTGCCATGATCCGTCTTTTCAGCCCCCTGAACGTCTGCAACTTCCCCTCCATCGCTCACAAGCTCGATGTCGACCGTTGCGTCATTATTAAGTGACGCTGTTATTGTTTTAACACCTTCAGGCACGACATCAGTCAGCACGCACTCTGGTTTAGAGTTTGATGGGTCGACGGTGCCACAATCTGAGAGCGCTGGATCGTTGGATGTTGGGCTTTCGTTCGTCTCCTCGTCACCGCGGGTGTCCACGTGCACTTTTTGCAGGTAGTCCCCTTGAGTTTCTGTCTCTTGCCCCGTGTGTGGCTGCTGTCCTCCTGGTGCGCTGCCCCCGTCCGAGCCTCCTGAGCACACGCCGTCGTCCGCCTTCTCGCAGGGCTGGTGGTCCTCTCTCAGACCCCTCATCTCATCCTTTAGACTCCCCATTCTGCTTCCGCATTAAAGTGCAAAAGAAAATAATTACCTGCAGGGCACAAACACAGCAGAGACACACCGTTTGTGCACTTTGTAATCAGCAACAAGCCTGACCTCCAGTGGAGGGTAAAACCGCGTTTTGTTGTCGAGATAAAAATACTCCATCATGGCAAATCGATGTGAAGTGTCCGAACACTCACATGTAACCAAGTTACATCACTGCTACTACATGATGGGGACTGTTTTCATGCCTATTTCAGAATCAGTGTGATGTGAACTAACATATATATTTACAGTAAACACTGAGGAACACTTTTTCTTTTTGAAATAGGAGCCGACTGTTTCAGCACACTTCAAGGCATCAGCATCACTTGCGTCTGGATTCTGTTTTAGTTACATAACAGCGAAAAGCATGCAGCAAAAAAACCCAAAGTGAAGTGTTGGAGGAAAAGAGAACGACTGAAAAACGTACCTCGGCTGTCCAAGTCAGAGTGAAGCCTCCCCACAGCTCTCCCTCAGATTTGGGTCAAGCATTGCAAAGCTGACCAATGACCGAAAAGCTGCGTCTCCCCGAACATCTCCCCTCCTGATGGATGGCGAAAGGAGAGGCTACAGGTTTGTCTCTAGAAGAATCTATCTTAGGCAGTCCTCTCTCTTCAGGCTGTGGCTGTGTCTATTGAAAAGCTCCACATTTCCAGTTTCCCTGGAAACCACGGTCGGGTCCTGGCAGTGAGTGGTAACGTAACGACGAAGACCGCTCTCCTGCTCTCTAATCATCGGCAAATCACAGCAATTAGCTGCAGGTTCTCATCGCAGAGCACAATGGACGACTGTGCGCGGAAACATAAACTTGTGAACTGGCTTTGGGGAGGAGGGGGAGGCAGGGTTTATATTTTATTTTGGATGAGATGTGAAATTAGTGATCAGAGATTTCACGTCACCAGGACTGATAAGTGTGAAGGGAGGGGGCGGGGGGCAGGAGGGGAGGGTGAAGTATGCAGAAGAGGGGTTTCTCTTCTTGATGACGGATCATAGATCTAGAGTGAGACGGCGACGCAGGGGGTCAGTGAAGGCCTCACTCGCTTGACCATTGCCAGTGGACGCGCCAGTGTTTATTCTGCTGGCAGGAAGAAAGGTCCGGAGAAATCCCCTCAGAGCAGTTTGAGGGATTTTGCAAATAGATCCACATTGATCAAGCACAAATGCTGCATTTAATGTATAGCATTGACACAAGTGCTCTATTTTCTTTATCAAATGACAGGGTCATTTGTACATTTGTACTCTCTTTAGCCATTCATTGAAGGGGGAAACGTTTGGGTGGAGACCCCTCCTCCCAGGGGTTTTTGTCTATGAATGACCAAAGCAGACTGTAAGAAATGATGTAATGAAAAAAGGCTTTGTTGGTGTCTGAGTTTAGTGACAGAGGATAAAAATAGGCAGATAATTGCAGGATTTCTTTGAGAGAGGAGAAAAAAAGAAGAAATAAACACTGCAGGAAATCTGAGAGAGAGTTGTTACAGCGAGTGCTCTGCTAAAATTGCACATGAAGGGCAGCAGAGGATTTCAGCTGAAGGAGCCTGGAGGAAGCAGAGCTGCGCCTCCCACACAAACAAACACTTGTAAAACACGGAGTCTTTCATGCCCCTTCCTCCCCCCAGAAACCTCTCCCGCTCTGCGACGCACACATCGCTCCGACGCCTCGGTAATCCCGCTCGCCTCGAGTAACCGAGTACGACGGGAGATGATTGTATTTGTATTTTTCTCTCTCCTCCTTCTTCTCTCGTTTCGTGACACTCTTCCCGCCGCGTCTCAGGCCAGAACACCGTGTGCTGACTGAAGCATTCTCACCATTTAACTCGAGGGGCCTCCACCAATCGCGGGCCGCCGCAGAGTCCTGTTGCCTGGCAACCGCGTAGAGCGCGAAGAGAGGGAGGCGTGTACGCACGCGCCCGCTGCCGCCGCCACCGAAGACGAAGGTGGCGGCGCTCGGATCGCACGTCCACCGGGGGCCGCCGGCCCGCCAAAGGCCATCTTCACAGCAATGTGTCGGTAATAAGCGCGCCGGTGATTCAGCGATGAGTGCTCTCCACAGGAAGCGAGCGCCGCGCGCCCCGCGCCCCGAGCCGCGGCGTCTCCATATCACATTTCATGAACCTGACAAAACAGTTGGTACTTGTTTATTTCCCACAATGAACACACGCAATTAAAACTACAATGAGGCAGGAAGGACAAGTGGGGAGGAAAAAAGGACAATCTCTAAAGATCTCTCTCGGAATGTTAGCTGAGTGAAGATGTACATGTATTTATATCCTGCAAATGATCATTGAAGGTGTTTCTGAGGCCGACGAGCTGCTATGTGAACATCGCTCATCCCCCTTTACAAACTATGGATGATCAGCCAAGTTGGGCCCAGAAGAGTTAGCGGAAGTCGTTTCTTCTTCGCTCATCATTTTGCCTCCTTTTTCTGTCCGAACTCCTTGATGGCGTCCGTGGCCTTGTCCGCCGCTTTCCC